>JANAVB010017197.1:2463056-2586392 GCA_029216955.1 Iris pallida | reverse complement strand
TACTTGGCTTGATTGATGAAGGTTCCCTGCGAGTGTTGTTTGATATGAAGTCCTAAGATATTAGTTAAGTTCTTACATCTTGCTCATGTCCAAACTCACTCTGCATACACTTAGCAAAATCTTGACAAGTTTCTTAGTAGACCAAAAATTATGTCATCTACGTAAATTTGCACAGTAAAATTTGTCCCTGAAGATTTGATAAACAAAGTTGTATCAACCATTCCTTTTGAAAACCATTTTGAAGTATGAACACTTAGGTGTTCATACCAAGCCGCGATGCTTGTTGAGTCCATAAAGCGCTTTCTAAGCTTGAAAACATGATTAGGTTTTCGAAAATCCTCAAAACCAAGGGGTTGCTTCACAAAAACCTCTTCCTTTAAAAATCTATCAAAATGCACTTTTAACATCATTTAAAAAAGTTTAAAATTGTGAAAATGCGAATGCACAAACATACGAATAAACCTCTAGTCTAGTAACATGAGCATATGTCTCGTCATAATCAATTTTTTCTTCTTGATTATAATCTTGTTCCACTAGATGTGCTTTGTTGCGTAGAACATGTTCATCCTCACTTAGTTTATTTTGAAACCCCTATTTGGTACCAATTATCGATTGACCAATAGGCTTAGAAACAAGTTCCCAAACTTAGTTTCTCTCAAATTGATTAAGTTCCTCTTGCATGACATCAATCCAAAACTCATTAAGAAAAAGTATCTGCTAGTGACTTAGGTTCTTCTTGAGAAATGAAAGCTACGTTTGCTGCTATGTCTCTAGTAGAAGAGCACGTACCTACTCCCTTGGATACATAACGTATAACAAGTGTCTCTGGATGGTCTGGCATGAATTTCATCTTCTTAGGCAAACTCTTCAGATAGTTCTCGTTGGTAGCAGTACCTTCAACTCACGTTGAGGAGAGAGAGTGGTAGGTGGGGGTTATAAAGAGGGGGGTTGTGGTGGTTTGAGGGGTAGCATAGGTTAAGGTGATCCAACTCACATAAAACCGAACCATGATAAAAACCCAAAATATGAGAAATACCGAAATTCTACAAGTTGAGAAAAATAAAAATACATGCCAAAATCCAGATACGAGTATAAATACGAAATACGGGAAATACGGGAAATGAGGGTGACAACTCTACCCACCTTAAAAGAATTCCGTCCTCGGAATTTAATCAAGGAGCTAAAGATTGTCACGACAAGCTACATTAAGCACAGGCAAGTTCACTAAGCAGTCCAATCATACAATCATACAATACAAGCAAGGAAGGGAAAACGTAAGGCATAAGAAAGACATTATACCTCACAAGTCAAACAGGTAGGGATATCGCGATCGGATGTCGTCCTCACGCTCCCACGTTGACTCACCTAGAGAGTGATGACCCCAAGCAACACGGACTAATTTAATAGTCTTGTTCTTGAGTATCTTTTTCCTCCGGTCCAATATAGACACGGGCCTTTCCTCATACGAAAGGTTGGTACCAACAACCGATTCCGAATGGTCTAGGATGTGGCTCGGGTCCGGAATATACCGTCGTAATTGGGACACATGGAATACATAATGTACCTCACTTAGCGACGGCGGAAGAGCGAGACGATAGGATACATCTTCTACTCGCTCTAGAATATCGAACGGCCCTATATACCAAGGACTAAGCTTTCCCCGCACGCCGAAGCGAATGACACCGCGGTTAGGCGAGATCCTAAGGAATACATAGTCGTCGACAACAAATTCTAAGGGACGCCGATGAGCATCGGCCCAATGGCGCTGGCGGTCCTGGGCAA
This sequence comes from Iris pallida, assembly GCA_029216955.1. Lineage (NCBI taxonomy): Eukaryota > Viridiplantae > Streptophyta > Magnoliopsida > Asparagales > Iridaceae > Iris > Iris pallida. The sequence continues at coordinate 2,584,610 of JANAVB010017197.1, read as the reverse complement.
CTCGGAGGTGATCTCTGACCTTCCTGACCACTTCAACCGTCTGGGAAATCAATTCAGGCCCGAGCATCTGCCTCTCTCCGACATCGTCCCATGCTAGCGGGGATCTGCACTTCCTACCATAAAGAGCCTCGAATGGTGCCATCTGGATACTGGCCTGATAACTGTTGTTGTACGAGAATTCCACCAGGTGCAGATGATTCTTCCATGAACCACCGAAGTCAAGGGTGCAAGATCTCAACATATCTTCAAGAGTCTGGATTGTGCGCTCTGATTGACCATCTGTCTGTGGGTGATAAGCTGAGCTGAACTAAAGACGAGTCCCCAAACTCTTCTGTAAGCTGCGCCAAAAGTGTGATGTGAATCTTGAATCCCTGTCCGAGGTGATGCTGACTGGCACATCGTGAAGCCTGACGATCTGCCTGAGATACATCTCTGCTAACTGCACCGTCGACTGTCCAACTCTGAATGGGAGAAAGTGTGCCACCTTGGTAAGCCTGTCCATAATTACCCAAATAGCATCTCTGCCGGTCGGAGATCTGGGCAATCCGGTCACGAAATCTATGGTTATATGTTCCTATTTCTATTCTGGGATCGGTAAGGGTTGAAGAAGTCCAGCGGGCCTCTGATGTTCAGCTTTAACCTGTTGGCAAACCAAACACCGAGAGACAAACCGGGCTATCTCCCTCTTCATGCCATTCCACCAAAAATGCTAACGAATATCACGGTACATCTTCGTACCACCCGGATGAATAGAATACTATGAACTGTGGGCTTCTGCCATGACTTTCTGTCTGATATCTCCACTAGGTACACAAAGACGAGTGCCGTGCCGAAGGGTACCGTCTTCATGGATACATAACTCTGGCCTTCTTCCTGCTTCACACTCTGCTCTGAGTCGCTGAAGCTTAGAATCTGCTGACTGCGCCATCCGGATCCTCTCAACTATGCTGGACTGAACCTGTAGACTGGCCATCAATGCCACACTGGTAGGAAGAACCACTTCAATTCCCATCTTCTGAAGATCTGCCAATAATTCTGGTTGCGCCGTCAGAAAATAAGCTCCGGCTCTCCTACTCAATGCATCTGCTACAACGTTGGCCTTCCCGGGATGATACTGCAAATCCACATCATAATCCACCAATAGCTCGAGCCATCTTCTCTGCCGTATATTAAGGTCCTTCTGGGTGAAAATATACTTCAGGATCTTATGATCAGTAAAGATCTCCACTCTATCTCCGTACAAGTAGTGTCTCCACAACTTTAAAGCAAACACTACCGCCACCAATTCCAAGTCGTGGGTCGGGTAATTCTTCTCATGATCACGTAGTTGACGTGACGCATAAGATATTACCTTCCCATGCTGTATCAAGACACATCCCAATCCTCTGCCTGAAGCGTCGTAATAAACTGTGAATCCTCCGGTCCCATCTGGAAGGGTGAGTATGGGAGCCGTTATCAAACCTCGCTTCAACTTCTTAAATGATTCCTGACACTCTGCTGTCCAAACAAACGGCACAACCTTGCGGGTTAACTGGGTCATCGGTGCTGAAATCCTTACAAAATCTGAAACGAACCGCCCCGGCCAATCCAAGGAAGCTGCGAACCTCTGCCACTGAACTGGGTACCGGCCATGACTCGATAGCCACAATCTTCTGGGGATCCACTTCCACTCCTCCTCGGGTAATGATGTGACCCAAGTACGAAATACGATCGAGCCAGAATTCACATTTACTGAACTTGGCGTACAACTGATGCTCCCTAAGCGTCTGAAGGACGACTCTGAGATGCTGCTCATGCTCTGGTTCACTCTTGCTGTAGACCAGGATGTCATCCAAGAACACAATCATAAACTGATCCAAGTAAGGCATGAAAATGCGATTCATGAGGTCCATGAATACGGCCAGCACATTGGTCGCTCCAAAGGGCATAACAAGGAACTCCCAATGCCCATACCTCGATCTGAATGCTGTCTTCGGGATGTCCTGTTCTCTGACTCTGATCTGGTGGTATCCTGACCGCAAGTCGATCTTCGAGAACACTGAAGCCCCTCTGAGCTGATCAAATAAGTCATCTATCCTCGAAAGAGGGTATCTGTTCTTGATTGTCACCGAATTCAAGGTACGATAATCAACACATAGCCGGGACGTACCATCCTTTTTTTTCACAAGAAGCATCGGGGCTCCCCAAGGCGATCCACTTGCATAGATGAATCCCTTGGTCCTCAGTTCTTCAATCATCTTGTACAAAATCTCCAATTCTGAAGGCTCCATCCTGTAGACTCGCTCTGATACTGGTGCTGTCCCGGGAATCAAGTCTATAGTGAACTCAATCTTCCGCTCTGGCGACATCCCTGGAAGCTCCTCTGGAAAGACATCTGGAAACTCTTCAACTATCCGGGGTAACTGCACTGCTGCTACTGCCATCCGCAATGCTGGGGAAGATGGCTCTACTGCGCCTCTGGAAAATGAAAACTCTGGCTCGCCGGGGATACTAAAGACAACTCTGCCAATATGGCAGTCTATCCTAGCATACTGGTTCCTCAACCAATCTATGCCTAGGACTACATCATAGTCTGCCATAGGAAACTCTATGAATCTAGCGGGGAACTCCCTACCGCTAACTACGATCCGACACGAGGAAAACACTCGATCTACTCCCACAAGGCCATTACCAGTAAGTATATTGAGCCTCACTGATAATGACTCGGGCTCCAATCCTATCCGTGTCGCGAATCGTGCAGACATAAATGAATGCGATGCACCAGAATCAAACAATACCGAAGCTGGAAAGGAGTTGACGAGAATAGTACCTGCCACTACCTCACCTGGTGCAACTTCTTCTTCCATAGCCATCATCATGGCCTGACCTTGTCCTCTGGCTGCCGGTCCCCTCTGCTGGAAACCTCTCTGCCTATTCTGGGTCTGAGCTTGGGCTTGTGCATACTGCTGGGGGTGCTGTTGCTGGAATGCCTGAGACTGAGGCGGCAAGGGCCTCGAAGACTGATACTGCTGCTGCTGAACTGGTACTGGGGCCGGTCCTCTTACCGAAGAGCTAGAAGGGTTGGATGCTGATGAACCACCCCTATTCGGGCAAGCCCCTATCCTATGATCTGCTGTTCCACAAGCCAGGCACAATCCCCATGCCCTGCGACAGTCTGCCACTACATGTCCTGGCTTCCCGCAATGAGAACATCCCATCGCGGAAGTCTGCTTCTACTTTTGCGGCTGCGGGTACATCGGGGTCGAATGCTGAACCGACGTTACTGAGGCCGCCCGCCTCGGAGTTCCAATGGTCAATCCCCTAGCTGCCGGGGCTGGAGCTGATGATTGGTGCATCTGACTGTGGGACCGCTTCCTACCTCCGGTCCTATCCACGACCCTCTGGGAGGTGTACTCATGCCTCCTAGCTGCCCTCAAGGCCGCATCGAACTTCTGGTGCTCGAACTGCTCAACCGCCAATAAGATCTCCAAATGTAGTCCCTGCTGGAACCGCTGGGCCCTATCAAACTCGTTCGCCACCAAGGTGGGGGCAAACCTGCTGAGTCTAGAAAACTTCGATGCATAACTGTCGACTGTTCTGCCTCCTTGCTTCAAGTTGGTAAATCTGGTCTGTAAGTCGTACCGAGCCACAGCATCGAAATACTTCGTCTGGAATCTCTCTCTAAACACTGCCCAAGCAATGGGTGCCACTAATCCCATGGCTTACGCTGCCCACCAACTGCGAGCCAAGTCCAACAACTGCAGGCGTACCACCGCCACCTTTTCATTCTCGGCTGTCCTAGCTGCTTCTAGAATCACCTCGGTATCCTGAAGCCATGCATCCGCGGCAATCGCATCCTCGGTGCCGTCGAAGAAAGGAGGGTTCAAGCGCTTGAAGCTGTTGGCCGCCTGGTTCCCTGGATGTCCGCCTCGGATCAAAGCATCTTGAACTGTCTGGTGCAGGGCGTCGCTTCGACGATCCTGGGAAGCTATCAAGGTTCTGATGAGGCCTACTAAGGTACCATCATCTGGCTCTGCGGGCTGGACGGGTCGAACTGGTGACTCTCCTCCAGTAGGCACAACTCTAGAGGCTACCCCGGAATGCTGGACTTGATCTCCAGGTTGCTGCTGGCTCACGGGAGGTGCTCCTCCTCGTCGATCGGTAGGACCAGGTACAGTGCCGCTGAAGAAGACGACACAGGATATAATAAGGAAAGGACCAGGACAGATCAACGATATAAGCACAGGATCAGGACAAGAATCCAGGGATTCAGAGGATACGAACAGAGATCAAGAACGAGTACTGATTGAGACATCTATCTGGTAAACCCTCACATTTCTTGATTGACAAGACCTGCATGGGCCACCACTTAAACCATGTCACGCCCCAGAACCAGAATACTGGAGAGCGGGGGCAGACATAGCCAGCTACGTATATTGAAATAGAATACATCTCAACTATACGGTCACGGCTGTCTAGATATGAGGGTTTACTACAAGCCAACAGTCTCTTAAGGTCAAGCCTATTGTCTCAATCTCAAGCAAGTAATATAATTACAAGATGTTTGACCACCAAATATACAATAAAAGGCGTCCCAAATATTACATATCAGCTGATCATGAAGCTAGTCGTACAAAATACGAGGACTAGCAAGAGTTTAAGTCATACATGATCAACCCTAGGATTTGTTAATCATGTTTACAGCCCGTAGGCAGACAGTAAGTAAAAGTGCAACAAGCTAACAGGTGCTCGTCGGCTAAATGCCTCAAAAAAATAAATTTACAATAGAGTGAGCAAAATAAAATAGAAAATCCACTCGTAGCCCGGGTTCCTTCTTGTCGCCACCATTGGGCTGGAAGCTTGGTAGATCCTCGGAAGCTGCTCCGAAATCTGGCCACACAAAACCAGCTGGGTCAACCCCAGAAAGAGCAAGTGCCACAAGGGGGCCACAAAATAAGAACAAAAGCCAGCAATCAGCACAAGGAAATCTAATATTAAAGCTAGAATTACGAAAATATGGCAGGGTGATATACGACGAGATAGCCATAGAACTATTCCGATAGCCAGGTTACAACCCGTAAACCAAACAAGGACCGGGGTTGTAACCCTTCATCTGAACAGAACTTGGTTTCCCACCATTTATCGGCAAGATATAATATAAGAAATCAAGACAGGAAGCAATCTTGTACTGGATCAAGACATGGCTAAACTGGTTATACCTCATTCAATCAATTACGACCAAGCAGATACTACGGCTTACTACTTTAACTAACTAGGGTTATCACAGGCCTAATTACTAACAAGATGCAGTGAGATTGTTCCACAGCCACAAGCCCTGCAGACCATCCAGGTTACCCAGGTCGAAAATTAGGGGTTGAATTCAGGTGGGTACATCGCCCAGAAGACAAATGTACCCTTAGGTGACTTAGAGGGTGCAACACGCGACGGTGTGCTGGAAATGTACCCTACTCGACGGCAGGCTACAGATCCCAAGAGCGCCCAGGTAACGGGATTGCCTGTAGCTGTGTCAATCTCTTCATGACTACTGTGTTATTCTAGTTATTAACCTTAATCTATCTTAGTAGGAACTCCTGACCGTGGTACTCAGGAGTCCCATCCTAGACATGATGTAAGACAGGACAAGTAGATTAACAAGCAAGCAAGAAAGAACCACCCACGGTGTCAAGGCAGGTCAAGTTAAGTTATCAAGATAAATCATGTCGGGGTACTTGTCAGGAGTACGCCACGACGGGCCACTATCATGTCAGGTTGGTCATGTCAGGAGTGCACCACTACGGGTCACTGTCGTGTTATGCTAGTTCCTTGTCATACCATGCCATGTACAATAGTCATTCCAAACATATTAAGTAAAATCAAGTTCATGACAAAAGACGTAAGGATATAAAATGGGCGTAAAATATCTAATAAAATATCAATATATAGGGCTAAAGAAAATCCAAGCTTAAAAAAATAAGACTACAACTCCAAGAGCCAATGGGTTAAGCAAGGGGTCAGGGGAGCAGCGTACGCAAAAGTCACGCACGCTGAGAGAGCAGCGTAGGTAAAAAGTCACGCACGCTACAGAGAGCAGCGTAAGTGAAAAGTCACGCACGCTGAGAGAGCAGCGTAGGTGAAAAGTCACGCACGCTACAGAGAGCAGCGTAAGTGAAAAGTCACGCACGCTGAGAGAGCAGCATAGGTGAAAAGTCATGCACGCTACAGAGAGCAGCGTAAGTGAAAAGTCACGCACGCTGAGAGAGCAGCGTAGGTAAAAAGTTACGCACGCTACAGAGAGCAGCGTAGGTGAAAAGTCACGCACGCTACAGAGAGCAACGTAGGTGAAAAGTCACGCACGCTCAAGGGGAGCAGTGTACGTAAAAAGTCACGCACACTCAAGGGAGCAGTGTACGTGAAAAGTCACACACACTCAAGGGAGCAGTGTACGTGAAAAGTCACGCACACTCAAGGAGACAGTGTACGTGAAAAGTCACGCACACTCAAGGAGACACGCTTCCAACAGGAAGCGTACTTAAGCCTGCGTACGCAGCATTAAAGAGCGCACGTAGCTCAGGGTGCGCAAGCTAAATAGCTCTGCACACTGCTCACTGTCTTCTCCAAACAGCAAGAACACCATGGCTGAACCCAAGCTTCAAAATTCATAACTTGGCCATCCGAACTCCAAATCCGGATTTCCAAAGCTCCAACTAGAGTGAAATTGAATGCTCTTCTACATAGAAACATCAAAACCCAAGAGAATACAACCAAAGTAGCTCAAACCATGCAAAATCCGAAAATAGAAATAACTTAGATCTAGAGCAAAAGAGACTTCAAATCACAAAATACCAAGTTCTAATGTTGATCACTATGTCCTAATCTAGCAAATGAACCAAGAAAATAGGGCTCTCATGAAGTGGCAAGGTGCACTTGCCTAGGGTTAGGAGAGTTGTGGAGGAAGAAGAAGAAGAAGAAGAAGAAGAAGGAAATTAATGGTGAAAGTTATGAGGAGAGAGAGTGGTAGGTGGGGGTTATAAAGAGGGGGGTTGTGGTGGTTTGAGGGGTAGCATAGGTTAAGGTGATCCAACTCACATAAAACCGAACCATGACAAAAATCCAAAATATGAGAAATACCGAAATTCTACAAGTTGAGAAAAATAAAAATACATGCCAAAATCCAGATACGAGTATAAATACAAAATACGGGAAATACGGGAAATGAGGGTGATAGCTAGCATCCGTGGGTTTGGACAACATAGAAACTGATCTCCAAGACTATAGGCAGCTTTTGCTAACTACTCCACGCTTGGGCGAATATATCTCTAGTGTCGTTCTTTTTTAGGTGAAACTCTACCAGTCTACAACAGATGGAAAGAAGTTTATGGATTGCTTGCGTGATAAGAACATTGTCCCTGGTATTAAAGTTGACAAGGTACTTGTGCCAACAAGAATTTAGTTCATTCAGTTTTTTCTTTTCTGACAGATTTGGCTAAAACATATCATATATAATTCTGATGTTCTTTATAAGTGCTGGACTAATTGGCGTCTTCCTTTTTCTTGCCTTATTTCAAGGGTTTGGTGCCCCTTCTCGGTTCAAACAATGAATCTTGGTGCCAAGGATTGGAGTGTTTGGATTCAAGAAATGCTGAATATTACAAGCAAGGGGCACGCTTTGCTAAGTTGTTAGTCTAAATATGTATGAGAGATACCTTCATTCCTCTTAATTTGTATTGTCTTCATATTAACCTTTATGATTACAAAAACCATTTATAGGTGAATAGTTGTAAGCATCCCTTGTGGTCCTTCTACGCTTGCTATTAAGGAGGCTGCTTGGGGGCTTGCTCGCTATGCTGCTATGTCTCAGGTATCGTGTTCTTTTAAGATTCCATAAGAATAATATACATGCTGAAAAGAAAGTTTAGATAATTAATCTTTCTTTGTAGGCATTATTTTCAAATGGAAAGAGACCTTACAATATCCTTGCATGCTTTATTTATAGATTTTATTGAGTATCTCCTATAAGATGGTCATGCAACAACATCCACTTCTGGAACGGTTGTCTATTATTGAGTATGGCACCATTAATCTCTTAACTAGTATTGTAGTCTATCATTAAGTTTTTTTTACCTTCCTTACTCTTCGTCTAGAATCCTATCTATTACATTATTTAATTATTGGGAAACCTTCAGTTGCTAACTTATAATGGGATTTACATTCTAGTTTATTTCGGAATTAAGCTTCATTAGTTTATTACTGATTTGTAGTAGTATTTTTCAATTCAAACAATTAGGAAGTGCCGTAAATATTGGCATCAGTTTTCTTGAGTTACAATTATAAATTACTACTTGGTATAGAGTATAGGCATCAATTTTACAAAAATCGGGGAGATGTGCCTTTTTGTACATTGATAAGTGAATGTTTTCTACATACATCGCTGAAATGAATTTTATGTTTCTCAATGACATTGTTTGAATTTTTATTCTTGGTATATTAGAACATGTCATTAGGATCTAGCCTTTTTGAAATTGTCCTATGTTGATTTTACCAAATAATGATTAAAGAAATATAGATATAATGAGTTCACCTGTATTGCTTTCCTTGAAAGCTTGTATTTATAGTTTTTTTTTCCATTTGTATATCCATATGAGACTGGACCACACTTATTCTATTATGATAATTGGGAAGATGTGCCTTTTTGTGTACATTGATAACTTTATGTCTTAAATTATGAATTTTTTGCTTCTTTGAGAACGTGGTTTCTGATTTATTCAGGTTATTGTTAGAACATGACATAAAAATCTAGCCGTTTTGAATTATCCTAATTTTATTTTATTAATTAACAATTAATGAAATATACTTGGATCGAGTTCACAGTAATTGCTTCCCTTGAAAGCTTGGCTTTGTAGTTTGTTGCATTTATGTATCTATGTGAAACTGGTGCACAACAGGTACAAGAATGAGCTGATAAAGGCAGTTAAGGAAAATCTTGATCGCTTACTTCAATGTCAAAGCATCACTTGGTATGGATTCTGATGATAATTATATTAGATATTTGGTGTTGATTTCTTTTAGCAAAATGGATATCTAAATAACATATATTTTCTCTACACGGGTTACACCTGAAATATTTAGGAAACTGAAGAACAGCCATAATCGAGGAGAAAAGGAAGCTAGGGTGTTCTCAAATACACCAATGAGGAATATATTCTTGTATTAATGCAGTATGGATGTTCTCAAATACACCAATGAGGAATATATTCTCAAATTCTTGTCATGGGGTATCATTAGTCCTTGTTATGCTTCCAAGTCTTATTTTTCCTTCAATAGTATTTACATCATGTTCTTTTCCTATTTAATATTTGGCAACTTTGAACGGTATTTTTGCTAAGTTTTAGTTGTGATATATTTTTTGAATTATTCTTTATGACTTGGGATAAGTGTGCTTCTTTTGTTGCAGTTCAGTCATATAAATCTCTGTCATGTTATCCTAGACAAATATGACAATGGAGCACATCTATATTTGACATCTTACATTATACGTAAGAATAGATCAAAGCAGCAACGAGAGGCAATCAAAAGGGCACCAAGAGACCAGTTACATCCTGTTTTTGAGGTTTGTCACTTTGAATTTATTACTTTACCTTTAAAACCATGATTAGGCAGAAATATTTTTTTTATTAATAATATTTGCTGACTGTTACTACTGAATATGGTCATAGGCCTTTACTCTTTTATATACAAGCTCAAACTTGTTTCTCAATTGCATTATTCTATGATCAAGCTTAAAAGTTTCTTCTTTTACTTATCATTTTGGAGGATAGGTTTCTCCCAAACTTCTGATTCGATGAATGTTAGAGAACTTTCCCGTTGTAGTCATTTCCCACTCATCACTGCCTTTAAAACTTCACTGTCAATTTGGAAATTGTTCCATGTTATTCTTTTGATCATGGAGTCATGTTATGGGTATGAGATATGCATAGCTGCATCTGCTACGTTTTTTGCATTCCTTTCTGCTTTTTGCTTTATCATTTTTCTTTTTATTATTTTCCTGTCTTGTCCGATGTTATCAAGTTTAACCGTAGATGGCTGCAACAATCTTAATTCTTGCTAAAATTGATACAAATTCTTACATGTAGTGGGTCATTACATTTATTTCTCACCTATCCTATGCTTCTTGTTCGATGGCTCATGCTGATGTGATATCTGGACCTGAACATAATTGACAATACCTTAAGGAGACTTAACCAAAGAGTTCTTGAAATTGTGGATAGGATATGGTTAGTGGAGGCTGTTTGCTGATTTAGTTGATCATCAAGATGTAAGTTAAATTTATACGTGGATGATTTCTGCTACAGATAATAGTAGTCAATGTAATTTTGAAGTAATTTATTTGTGGAGTGTGCTGGAATGTTCTGGACATAATATAGAATTCTCAAATATACTTGTTGTGCAGATTTCCCTCCCCAAGAAGCCCGATTCGAAGATAAATATAAAATTAGGAAGTGGAAGTAGAAACTAAAAGGTGGTGAAGAAGGAAAATAGTGAACGCATTCCCAACGGTGTAGAAAGTTCATGGCTCAATAATTTGCAGTTCAAGAAAGAGTTGATTGTGCCCAAGTAGCCGCTCTTCAAGGAAGAGCTTGAAGAGCTATTAGACGTCATTGCTATGTATTTTTAACTTTTATTTTGTTGAACTCGACAGTACAGTAAAATGTTGTATTTTGATCAATACAAGTATATTTTGTAAATTATATAATATTGAACTCATAATGTTTATTGGAGTAGTTTAATTACTAATTGGGAAGCTGGTTGAATACAAGTGCATGCAAATATATTTAAATTATATATTTGTTTTCCAAAAAATAGTCTTTTGTAATGGTTATAACTGTTACAAAATTAAAAAATTAGTAACGGAAGAGCACATCTTTGTAAGGTTATTATCGTGACAAAATGTAGTTTCGTAACGGTAATAACCATTACGAAAATTGTTACAAAAATTTGTCACGGCTAATTCATCACGGTTATTACCGTGACAAAATTTTTTTATCACGGTAATAACCGTTGCCAATTGCCTATTTTGGTGTAGTGATTTTTGAATTCGCTACCATGATCACTTCAGATTCGAGTAATCATGAAGCTTTTTTCATTTTGTACCTTTTTATAAAATACTTGAAATTCAAAAATGGCATCACTTTTATTAGATAAAAAGTACACCCATGTAAAATGAAAGAAATCATCAACTATAACAAAGGCGTAGAGCTTACCGCCAAGACTAGCGACTCTACTAGGACCAAATAAATCCATATAAATCAATTGCAAGGGTCTAGAAGTGCTTACAACGTTGATAGATTTAAAAGATGACCTAGTTGCTTTGTTCTTTTCACAATCTGAACATACCATATCTCTTTTGAAGGAAATTTCTAGGAGTTCTTTTACCAGCTTTTTAGTTGATAGCCGTAAGATAGTGTCCATATTTAGATGTCCTAATCTCATGTGCCATAGCCAGCTTTCATCTTGATTGGTTACTAGGCACCTTTCTGCACTGTTAATACGTTTCTGCTACTAGGCACCTTTCTGTTACTAGGTACCTTTCATATATAGAACATTTGTCTTTCTCAAAATTGATACCATAACCATTATCTACCAAATGACTAATGTTCAACAGGTTATGTTTCAATTCTGTGACTAGATAAACATCTTTTATTTTCGAATAGGGAGACATACCAACAATACCAATTCCTATAATATTTCCTCAAAGATTATTGCCAAAGGAAACATACCTTTCTCTCTTCATCGATAGCGTAGTGAATAAGGATGCATCACCTGTTATGTGCCGCGAATATCCGCTATCGGAATGCACTTGCTTTTAACATGAGTGGGTTGAGGGTCCACCTACAAAACGAGTAGATGTAACCTTTGGTACCCATTTCTTTAAGGGTCCAAAATGATTAGTTTTTGGAATCCAAGCAAGTATATTTGTGTCAACTAGCTTTCTAGCTCTACAGTACTGTGATATATGACCATGTTCACCATAGTATGTGCATGTAATTTTTGAAATAGTGCACTTTTTTTTCTGTGTTGACATGATTTTTGTGTGTTTTGCTTGGAAACCTGTGAGTGAAAGCATATTTGTGAGGAACGTTTTACTTATGTGCTTTCTTCGGTTTAGTCCTTTATGGTTCATGCATTGTGTTAGGACTAACCTTAGGCTGGGGGTGACCTGTTTGTCTAATTTGATCTCTAACTTTTTAGAGATTGTTCGCCAGCCGTGAAAGGGCGTTGAAGGTTGCGAAGGAGAATGTAAGTGGGACTTCCAATTATTTGAACTGGGTCGTGGTGATAGTGGGTTGCTTCATTACTCCTTTGATGATCTAACTGAGAGAGAGGGTTGCTAGGCTTAACTTTATTGGCTAAGGGGAGCAGCAATGACTCTTTCTGGAATGCTCGGGAACTTTTTGAGGAAAATACAGGAACTGGAGGAATCTAGAGCTTCAATTGGAGGACTCCTCCTATTTATAATAGAGGGGAAGGGTAACACATACGACTTTGAGAGGCAGGCACGTGCTCCATCAGATTGCCACGTAGCACTCCTAAACAGGAGTCAGTTACAGCAAGGCACGCACTTCACTGGTGAGAAGCCATGGCTGATTGCCACATGATATGTAGTGCCCCGTTCCTTGCTATCTACTACGTAATACCTACGGCTTGCTAACTCAGTCTTGAACTGAGTATTTGGGGAAACCTTTGCCGGTATCGATTGATCACGGATGAAATGCAATGAACCTTTCCAATTGTCACTCTCCGTTTCCGGAATACGTATTTTTATACATGTACAACTTATACATATTTATTTAGTATTTATCATATATTATCCTGTATTTAAATTCCTTTAATTTTATGTTAATTAATTATCTGTATTTTATTTCTTGCAATTTTATTCCTGTATTTTATTTTCTGTTTTTAACCTCTCTGCTTTGCTTTCGGGTTGGCCTTGGATGGATCCGTATGAACCGAACCCAATAACCCCCACCTACCACCCCCTTCCTATTTAAAGCCCCCATCTCCTTCTCTCTCCTCATAAACTCTCCTTCACCATTACTTCTTCTTCTTCCTCATCACTCTCTCCACCAACCAACAGCAGGCAAGTACATCTTGCTTCTTGCTTCTCGCTTGGAGAACCATTTTTATGGTTCATTTGTCTTCCTCTCATGATCCTGAGAGAGTTTAGTACTTAGCATCTTTGATTTCTTTGGCTTGTTTCTTCTAGATCTAAGTTGTTGTATTCTCGGTTGTTCATGGGTTTTGATCTCCCAACCTGGCCTGTATTCTCGGTTGACCATGGGTTCTGAACCATGGGAACTTCATTTCTGGCTTGGAACGAAGGTTCAGTCACGCACACGTTCTTACGTGCCTGCGTGAATTTTCAGTCACGCACACGTCTTTACGTGCCTGTATGAATTTTCAGTCACGCACACGGCTTTACGTGCCTGCGTGAATTTTTAGTCACGAACACGTCTTTACGTGTCTGCGTGAATTTTGAGTCACGCTCATGTTCTTACGTGTCTGCGTGAATTTTCAGTCACGCACACGTCTTTACGTGTCTGCGTGAATTTTGAGTCACGCTCACGTTCTTACATGAGTGCGTGAATTTTTAGTCACGCACACGTTCTTACGTATGTGCGTGAATTTTTAGTCATGCATACGTTCTTGCGTGTCAGCGTGACATTTTAGTTACGCACACGTCTTTGCGTGTGTGCGTAGATTTCTTATCATTTTCTACGCTCATTTTCCACGCTCACTTTTCACGCTCACGCTGTGCGTGCGTGAGTTACTTTTCATGCTCACGTTATGAGTGTATGAATTATCCTTCACGATCACGCTGTGCGTGCCAACGTGAACCACTTTTCACGCTCATGCTGTTTATACGCTCACTCCTACCTACTAGACTTGGCGTGACTTGTTGGCCTTAGCATAGACTTGTTGGCCTTTTTATGAACTCGATAATCTTAGCATGTTAATGTTTTTGATACATATGGTTGTGTAGAACGTGCCTTGTATCTTGATTGGTTTATGGATGCCCAGTAAGACTGGAACTTAACCCTGAGAGTTATAGACTCGACCCCATTTAATACTAATTGACTTTCATGCCTTGTCACCCTTGATAAAAATGGTTATCTTGACTAAAATTGATCATGCGTTCCTAGTTGGAACTAAGAGACTGGCTAGTCGTCTTATTGAATTGAATGAATGAGACACGTTCATGTAATGAACTATTGTAATCGACTGGTTGATCTCGAATATTGACGTACAGGCACATGCAGGCTTAAATTTATTTATTTAATTATTTTTCTACAAAGCAGTATGTGTACTTTATGGTCAATGCATGATTACTCCGTGGTTAGATTTGATTGTTGCATTACGCTATGTAAGACCTACAACCTAGCCGCACGAGTATCGTTGTAGAGTTGCGCATATCGTACCTCGTACGAAAGTACTCATTTGAATGACCATGATCCACAACATGGGATTTCACTCAACGTAGGGACTATTAAGTTAAATAAAATAATAATTGCATGGAGAGAATGGATCCCCGAGTTCTTACATGGCAGCCCTCTTGGGACTAGTAGTGCCCGACAGGCCGACTGGTTCCCACAGATACTGTAAACCTGCCACACGGGTAGGGAGCGGTATCTGCTTATATTATTATTGTATATTGTATATTGATGACGGGCGTCCCGTTGGGACTCGTCTAATTCATGATTGGCGTAATTGATTGACTGGATAGACTAGCCTTGCTCGCACATAGTAAGAACTGAGGAATCCCTAATTACATAATTCTAGGATAACATGGGACTCACAATAGCAAGCCGTAGGAGTTGATTGGCCGTTCAAAATGATTTGTTTGTGTACTGTACCTACTCTGTTGCCTAACTGAGATGATCAGAATGTCAGGACATGACGGGCCAACTTCTGTCCTTGTTTGGTTGGGAGGTTGGTTCGAAGTGTCGTGATGTTATGTGAATCCTAGTGGAAAGCAGAGATCTATTATTATATTCTCTTACTTACTGGTTTAATCCTTCATATCGTACTTCCTTGTGGTACTTGCTATTAGAGGTCTAACCTCTCTGGTTTTGTATGGCCAGATTTAGAGCCGGTTCCCGAGGACTCAGTTTACTTCCACCTCCAAGATGGTCAATACTAGGGAAATGATCGCAGGAGGACTCGAGTGGGTTCCTTACTTCACCGCTCATTTTGTTATTTACTTCATACTTAGCCGTTTGGCACCGACATGTTAGTCGGATCATCTTGTACTTACTTTTACATAATTATAACTAAGTCAGACTGCAGCTGATAACAATTGTGTATATATTACTATACCATCTGGCTATGTTTTGTAAAGCCAGATCTCAAGAACGTTTTTACTAAGCGTTTGGGACGCCTTACTGCTTTATCTTACATGTTCTCTATTTTTGCTTCTTGTTTGAATGATTGAGACAATAGATGTGAAGTGACCATAGTAAGACTTTCATGTAGTATGCACCCCCCTCGTCTGGTTAGACAGCATTGATCGTATTATACGGTATTCATCTACCCGTAATACGTAGCTAGCTGAGTCATTCCTCTGCTCTCCAGTATTCTGGTTCTGGGGCGTGACACCAATTAATGGATCGACTTCTATTAAAATGAATCCAAGAGTTTTCGTGGATGTTTTCTTTCGCTGCTTGGTTTTGACGAATACGTTTTCGTGTTGTTTTTCGATGATTGATTTTCATTGTTCGCTTTCATCGCATTTCGCATTCATTCTGAATCTTGGAAGAAAGAGACCGAAGTATGCTAATCAAATGTTGGTGCCAATGTAGGACACTTAAGAGGAGCGTGAATGGTACGTGAAGTCCCTCCTTCTCTCGAATAAGATTCATTTTGGTGAGTTGCTTTGACCGAGCTAACATTTATCTCCACGTCCTAAGAAAATGATCTCTAGTCCACTCTTTTGTTGCATCATTCTGATCAACAATACCACAAGAACAAAAGATAAGAGAAGATAAATGAATTGAATCAAATGCTAGATCATTGCTACCAAAAATCTGTTTCATATGAATATGATTATCTGCTCTGTTGCTAGTATGCTTTAAAAATGTAGACATGTACATACGGGCTAGTACATGTTGAGATGAATAAGGGGAAAAAGGCACGAAATGAACATGTCGTATATCTGTGCATAAATCTGAATATGTTTTATCTGATAGAACTGTTAGAGTATGCATCGATCTCGGACAACTTGTGCACAAGGTAAATTCTGTCTCTTAGGTGGATTCTTGGGGCACCTTGAACCACTCGGCCTAGGAGAGATTAGGGTCCCCTAAGGTAAATAAGACATAACAAGGAACGGGTGTCGATATCTGTGTCCATTAGCGATGAGCTGAACCAAAGAGTCACATCGACTAAATCACGAAAAATGACCTATGGATCATCATGTAGATAGGCCACATACATGATCTGAATTATGAACTTCAATATCTGCGAGAATAGAAAACTAGTTATTCGTTATGCAAATTGTGCTAACCTTGTCTTGTGCAGGGATGACTGTCAGCGATGGGTAAAATTTATTATGCAAGTGCTTTCTACTGTTTATGAATTGTTAAAAAGAACATAGACAAGTAGAAAGACCACATAATAATGTATGATAGCTTCACTGTCTACTTAGTGCAAATTTATGTGAATTCGGCCAAAAGCTGCTCGCGTACATGATGTGTACTGACCCATGTTGTGGGCATCATTTCAGATAGGAAGGAGACATGGGGACTTTTGGTGAGGCACTAAAGCTCGTCTAGCCCAATGGAGCTTGGTTGATCGCCTCGACGCTAGTTTCATTTTCATGTCAAGTTTACAAGTTTTCTTTGAAGGTGTCTTTACTTTTCATCTATGTAATAAAGGGATATAATGTATAGGCCTTGTGGCTATTTCAAAAAGAGTTTCAAAGAGAAATATGTAAGGCAAGCTATGATATTCTGAGTCGCAAAGCATTACAATTGTATTCCTATCAAGTTATCAATAAAAACTATATTTTTATTTCAAATCTCTGTGTCCAATATTTGGTTTTCTGCAATTAAAAGTGATGTATGCGTGTGTTTTGCTTTGTCTAGTTGTATTGTGCAGGTACTAGCCTTGTGCAAGAGCAACTTAGGATATCACGCCATAGTGAGGACGAACGATCTCGCAGGGATCAAAGCGAGGACGAACGATCCTAGTGGGATCAGGACGTGACATAGTAGATTTGGTATCTTGTTGTTGGAGAAGATCTCGAGATGCTAAAAACTCATTCAGTGGCATGACTAGGTCTGCGACACGTGGTGCGTGCCTAACTCTCTACACGCCTAGGAATTACCATCCTAGGTGGCGTATTTATTATTGAGGAGAATTGTAGGCACGGGGTAGAGGCACATGCGTTTGAAGAAAGGGCTCAAGGCGACACACGCCTGAACTTGACTAGACAACACGCGCCTGGGCAGACTTAGGACGACACAAGCCTGACGTGTCTATTTTTGAGAAGAATGAACTTTGGCTTTCGTGTTCATTATCTACACGAGAATCGAAGTGTCAGACATAGGTCTCGAGAAGACCATACTCATTAAATGCAACCTCGGAGGGAGTAACCGACAAGTATAGGTGGGGGCACGGTGAGTCGTGCGTGCCTATAGAAGTGAGGTGCGAGGATGAGAGGGGCGCTTCCCCTAGCGAGGCGTGGATAGCCAAAGTAATTATGACTTTGGTTTCGAGTCCCAAGCTATCTTTTACACAAAGATCGAGGCATCTCTTAGATGAGGCATGACCACCATGCTGATTTGATAGGGCGTGGGTAGCTTGATGCCTTGGTGAAGCACAATCGGCTTTAAGAGGCGTGGGTGGCTCGATGCTCTGAGGCGTGAGTCATTACATTTTCTCTGGGGTGTGACCCATGTGCCTACAAAACCCCCTTCAAAGTTTTCTAATTTTTTGAATAATGTTAGAAACACTTTGAATAGAAGTAGGGCGCATGCTGGTATGACGTCGGCACAGTCTACGCGTAGCCCTCATTTAGCCAACCTGTCGAATCTACTTTGGGATAAGAGAAATTTGATTTGGTCCGATCTTCGAAGAGGTGGTAGGTATTTCGTCTTCATCTTGAAACACGTGTCTTAAAAGACCCTATAAATAAGGGTGGGTGGAGAAGAGATACTCTTCCTCTCTCTGAGTTTTCTTTTCTTTGCTCTTCATCTCTTGTTAGCTTGTTCGTCTCCTCCGACTCCTTGCTGTCTTTGTTTTGCCATAGCTCCAAAGACTGTTGCTGCTAAGGAAAAAGGAAAGTCTAACGCGGTCACCTCTGCCTCTGCCGATGAGCAAACTCACCCCGATGTTCATGGTGAAGTCGAGGGTATGATTGCCTCGTCAAACAAGCTTACCCCGACATCGTTTCTAGTCGAAATGACTCTGATTGCTCCTTTGAGATGTGATCGAACATGTTTGTCCGTCTATGAATCCTTTCTTATGGACTTACAAATGCTAATGCATATAGAACTAGATGCAAGCGGTGAGCTTGGAATGGCGATTCCATCGACAGAGCTAATATGAACGTATCGAGAGGAAGGTCAACAGATTGGAACGTATACTCATACGTAGTATGGATATGGTAAATATTCAAATATGGTAGAGATACTTTCAGTTCTATTTGTAACTGGATCTGAACGTTGTATTTACTGATAACATTTTTTGGAATACTTTTTCGATGCTGACGTCGGAGTCGTCGGAAGAGTCTGAAGAATACAAGTATGTTTCGTCCTTGGATTGTAGAATTTCGGGAGGCTTGGATAAGACATACCCCATACCACAACGGGTCTTGTGGTAATATTAATCAAATTGACCCTTGGGGAGGTTGATCTTAATTGGCAAGTGTCGACCCTTATCATAGTTAAGGCCCATATTGTTGTTCAAGTCGTACCCCATCTTCTGGATGATGCGTCGAGCTTGAGGAGTGTAGTGGTGAACCTGCACCATACCATTTTCATGTTCTGACTTCTGAGGGACGTGGGTTCGAGATCATTCTATTCAACCGAACGTAACAGTCTTCTTCCTTCTTCCTGGCTGGCACTATGAAGTATGCGTCGCATATTGGGAGAACTAGGCTCACAGAGTAAGCGGACGTGACTTGTGTTTGTAGGGATAACCTTAGGGCTTGCTCAAAGGAATATGCAGCGAGAGAAGAAAAGTACTCTGAAGACATCCCTTTATTGATAAAGTAGGACAAATCGTCCTCCGGGATTATATTGTCAGATCCAAGGAAGTAAGGTACGACCATATTTTTTTTAGATTGCCACCCCAAGTCTTTATGGTTGGTAAGGTTGAAGAGGGAATAGGTGGACTACACGGTTTTACTACAAGAGGTTTGTTAGAGGAAATCTTCCTTGCTGGCGGTTTTTTTAGCCGAACCACTAACGGAGTTAAGGTGTTTGCCAGTGGTTTGACCGTTAACACTGTAAGGAGTTCCCTTAACTTTACTTTGATAGGTCCCTCGGAGGAGATCTGTATTTTTGCCTCATCATTGGCATCCTCACTTAAGTCACTTCGATGGTTTTTCCAAAATAGGCATGATTCTGTATAGTAGACTTCAATCCCTTTGAAAGGATCGATCTCTACGAACTCAATCTTTACTACACTGTCACTATTGACGTATTTCAAGCATTGGTGTAAGGTGGAGGGTACGATCATGTGCTCACGTATCCATGGCCTCTCTAGTAGAACATTGTAGCAGGAGTCTGCGTCGATGACATAGCAAGTTGATTCCATTTTCAGATCGCCAATTTGGATTTTCAGGCGAATCTTCCCTTCTGGGCAACTTTTGCCATTTTTGAAACCACTGATCATGGTTTGGGTCAAAGATAACCAATACATCAGGATCCCCAGAGTATGTAATAATCGGTAGGGAATGACGCTTACAGATGACCCAGGGTCAATGTGCATGCGATCGACCTTAACATCGCAAACGTATTCTGTACAATACAAGGATCGGGCATGCCTATTATTCTTTAGCAGCATGTCTTATTGCGAGAATGTGATGCTCGACATGGTCTCCATTATATTGTGACACTGAGGGCATGCAGCAGGATCCTCTTCTGGTTGCTGTATCTGTCCTAAGTAGGACTCGGCGTGCTGCAATGCCTCATTGAGAGCCTCTCGAGTCTTTTTGGAGATACAAAGGAGCTCGAACAATGATAGCCTGGCCGAGTGTTGGCTAATTGAGCCAGAATGTCGAAGTTATAGGGCCTATCGAGCCCCACTACGGTTTCATTTCTGAGGGGCTTGTCAAAATGCCCCTCTTTCTATTTTTGCTTATCTATTGTTGGCTGTTGGGACTAGGGGTGAGCAGATTATGGTTTTGGGCCGAAAACCGACCCGAACCGACCCAAAATAACAATTTGGATCGGTTTTAAATGTAACAGGTCGGATGTCGGCTGTCCAAAAGCTAATATTCGGTTTTTTGGTTCGGGTCTCGGATTTGGGATCCGGTTTTCGACCCGAACCGAAAACCGATTGTGCAGTTACTTCTTTACCCCTTATTCTATATATAAGCAAAAAAACCTAACCAAAGCCTCACTCTCCTCATTTTTTTCTGCCGTCGTCTCTCTAGTCTCTTCTCCAGGAAGAGAGTTCTCTCTCTCCTCTCTCTCTCTCCCTATGCTAAAGGACTTCCACGACGTCTCTCTCTCTCTTGAAGTACTCCCATGGCGGAGGACTCCTATGACGTCTCTCTCTCTCGAAGTACTCCTATGGCGTCTCTCTCCTCTCTCTCTCTCTCTCTTGAGCGCGTGTTCAAGTAGGAGGCTGAAGTCGTCGTTCGAGGAAGGTGCCAGATCTCGCTCACAGCATAATCCAGGTGGCGGAGAACGATGCAAAATCTGTGGCAGAGAACGATATAAATTTTTTGCTTGAAATGGTATGTTCTCTTGTGTGTGACATTTGATTTCAAATTTCTGGGAGTATTATGGTATCATACAACGAAATCTAAATGAATATATGCCATGTGTATTCATAAGACCAATAAAATCTTTTTTGTGCTGGTTGTTCATGGTAATTCCAATTTGGGTATTATTCAGTTTTATGTCCAATTTGATCATATTGATGAACATATAATCTTTTGGCTTCAAACATTCTGTTGTAAGATCTATCGGCTTCTGCAGAGCTTATAGTTTAATTTATGCAAACATTGGTAGTCTAATTTCGGTCGAGTTTTTTAATTGAATTGTAATTTTTTGTTTGATAAATAATTGCAATTTTCTTTGCTCTTCTTCTACTTTTTTATCTCTGTATCAACCGAACCGACCGAAAACCAATTTTTCTTAATCGGTTCATTTTTTTTCGGTTTTAATAAAAACGGTTCAGTTTACGATTTTTAACAATAAGGTTTACGGTTTAGTCGGTTTTTTAAAAAACGGTTCGGTTTGAACCGAACCGAACCGTTGCTCACCCTTAGTTGGGACGAGCCAGGTTCGGACGAGCTGGGGTTGGAGGATGTCGAAGCCGGCAATGCCTTTTTTTTAAGGACTTGGTCATAGTTATGTGCGTAATCTAGACCAGTCATGGTTGCTTCCACCCTCTCTTTATCGGGCACAAAAGAGGTCGTATTGTAAGATTTGACCATCTTTCCCTTGATCTTACTGGCAGGACGTGCAATAGGCCAGGTCAAATCATCCGTAAGGTCCGGGTGTACCCACATGTCCTCTCTTCGAGGTGTTTTGACGGGTACTAACCCTGATGTTTGAGCAGTTGGGAGCTTAACGACCTCCATAGTTGTTTTTGGGATCGGGACGACCCCATCTTGTGTCTCTGTTGGCAGAAAATTGTCAAATTGGATGGTTACCATATTGGCAGAAACCACCTTCTCTTCAAAGTCCAGTGAGAGGACGTTGGCATCGACCAGCCTCTAGATGTGGTTTTTTAGGATATAGCAATCTCGAGTCGCATGGTGGACGTACCGATGATAATGATAATACTTGGGATGATCCATCTTGTCTACCTCATCAGGACGCCTAGGAGGGAGAGGTTGGAGCTTTTCGCCCTCGAGAAGCACATTGAGTAGTTGCAACGCATCCTCCTCTTTGAAAGAATAATTCCTCTTTTGTATCGGGAGTCTCTCAGGTTTCTGAGTAGGAGCTGCACCCCGACTGAGGCTTGCGGTCATAACCTGCTTTTCTCTGGACTCCCGATCATTGTGTTGGAAGTCCCGATAGACCTTCTGCCCTTCTCACTCGGAAAGCTCATTCCCAGTAAATGGGCCTCCTTAGCTTTCCTTTTCATGTCCATGGCATTGATAATGAACGCATCCCAGTCCGTGTGACCAGACGAACCCGTCCACAATTTTTCCATAGGAGTCAAGCCTTTTCGAAAGGTGTCCATCAAGACTGATTCAGGAACGCCAGGTGGTAATCTCAGTACAGCTTGCCGGAACCATTCTTTGTAGACCCGGGCAGACTCACTATCCTTCTGAGTGGTATCCAACAAAGTGGATATTGTCATGTCCATCACTGGCTCATAAAATCGAGATAGGAACAGATGCTAAAGGTCGTCGAAGGTCGACACACTGTTGTCCGGGAGACTACAAAACCATCCGTAGGCGATTCCCTCAAGGCATCGATAAACAGATTTACGAGAAGAGCGTCATCTTTTGGCAAGTGTTCCGTCATAGTGCTGAAATGATTCAGATGTTGACGGGAAGATTCTTTCCCGTCAAAGGGAGTGATGGTCACAGGTTTGAACTTAGGAGGATAGACCACCTTATTCCATTCAAATGGAAAAGGTTGGCTAAGCTCTAGCTTCCGTCGAGATTCTTGTTTATCTTTAGCGTCGGCTATAGCTTGGAGATCTCAGATGGCTTCGAAAAATTCTTCCGATACTGCTGGTGTAGATGCTTGCGACAAAGTATGATTACTGGCTGTAAGCAGTAGCACTACATGATGACTTGTACTTGGATGATTGGGGACATTGGATTCCCCATTGTTTCCCGGTTCGGGAGCTTGGACCTGTGGTTGTGACGAAGTTTGGGCCGCTTTTATCTTGGTGAAAGTCTTCGTCAGGAATGCCAGACTGACATACATAGTTTGCATCATTTCCTCGAGCATTTTGAAGTGTCAGGTGTCCGAAGATCTCTGTTCATCACTTGCCATGTGTGATAGCATGATACAAGTACGAGCTGATCGCTCACTTTTTGTCCCTGACTCCCACGCTTTACTGTCGACAGTGTATGCAATCATCTGGGTGTAATCATAAAAATCTGCATTTCTATCGTCCTCGGTCCCTAAGGCTTCAGAAGCATGTTGGGGGTGGGTACCCGCGGCATTCTCCCCTTCGGTTCTGTGGGAATCGTTGTCCCTTTGGAATATAGGGTTGTGATGCAGTACCGGGGATTGGCTACCCCCTGCGTCTTGGATGTGCCGAGGATAGGTACCCCCAATTAAGACAGTAGCAGATACGGAGCACTGGATACCTCCAGTTTTTGAGGCTCGGATAAGAGTTTGAATTTGGAACGGGTGCCGTGGAACACCCCGATGTTGGACACAACCAACTTGCTGCTCTTGAATCGGTTCTTCGACGTGTTGACCGAAGGATGAGATTTTTTCTTGTCCAGAGGGGAACTCCTTGTAGCATGGCACGAGGCGAAGAGAGGCTCTTCGTCGTCGTCTGACCATAACCGTTCGTCGAGACACTGTCGACCGGATATGGTGGACTGTAACCGTTCGAACACGGACTATCTTTTTAGGACTGATGCGGATTTTGAACAGCAGCAGTTGATGACGATACTAGCACACATGTGCCCCACAGAGGGTGTTTCGTATGTAATATCTGTAGTCGTTCCTTTCACTTTACGTTTGTGATTAATCACGTGATGCAGATCGTGAGAATGAAGGTCCACTTTTATGACTACTTTGAGCCTCCGGATAGTCTGAGTGTTGTGGCATAAGTGGACGTATTTCTGAGCCCTGTTCATGTGCATGCAGCAGATTTGGGCAACTGAAAGATTCTGGAAGCTGGTCTGCACAGAGGCGCGCTGGCGAGACATGTAGAGCTTCCCATCAAGCGCGTGCATCACGGTGAGCGATGCACATCTCTCACCAATTTTTGGCACGATAGAGGTAGCGTGTGTGGCAGTGCGCTTCACACCTTCGTCTTAGACTTGCAGCATGTAGCTCCCTTGCCTTGGTTTCCCTCACACGTCGAACAGTTCAAGGCCTTGAGTTTGCCTTGGGTTGAGTCGTTCCTACACCTAGTGGTAGGCGCACGCTTCCCTACGCCCAGTGGTAGGCGCTCGCTTCCTCGTAAATCTAGACTAGCCTATGTCTTTTCATGCTCAATGTATTTGTCATGGGGCTTGTCTACTAATACACTATTAATCACTGTTCTAGGCAGTTTGTTGTAACCGTTTATAACTATCAACCAAAGATTGAAGTCTAGTGACTTTAGAAAGAAACTCACTCGTGTTTTCCAATATGTGTAGTTCGTTCCATCAAATAGTTGAGGTCTATTTGTGGATTGTCCTTCACCGTTGAATATAGATTTAACGACTGTCATAGATATATATACTCTCTAGATAGTTATTTATATGTATAACCTGCTTTGATACCAACTGTATGACCGTTGAACACCTCTAGGGGGTGAATAGAGTGTGTGAATGTGCAGCAAAATAAATCTCACAATTAAAAATTTATACACTATGGCAAGTAAGAGCAAATAAAATAGCAATAAGTAGCTTGCAGTAGAAGTAAGAGTTAACAAGATCAAACTCCGTGACACAACGATATATACTGGTTTCTCTCATGGAGGACTAACCCTGTCTCGAGTACTCATGCTCGATGTTAGTCTACTATGGCATAATATTTAACTAAGTGCTTTCAACTCTTACGATACCATGCTTGGGGACAAGTGCACGACCAACTTCACAACAACGTGCGTGGCGACGAGTGCACGACCGACTCCAGAAGGCGATTTGAAAATTGGAACATCTTTTGAATTTAGCCTCCGATACAACTCTTCAACACCAAACTCTAGATTAAATAGAAACTATACTGGATTGGCTAAGAGTGGTATAGGCTAGATTTGAAAGTGTAGCTCGTAGAAAATACTTAGAAATGAATAGGGAAGAAAAGAAATGGATGAATTTAAAATGTGAAAGTTCTCCTCTATTTATAGTATTTTTATAGACCGAATTCGGGCATAGTTCAGACGCAGAAATCTCGCATTCGAACGTTGGATGCAGATATAGAGGGAATTCAAAAATCATTTCAAACTACCCTGACCGAACTCGGGCCGAGTTCTGGCCGAGTTCTGTCTGAGTTCTGTCAGACCTAGTTTGGGCCAAATGTTTGGATTTTGGGCTAATTTGGAATGTGGACTTTGGATCTGTATTTGTGGATATGTAGGCTATGATTTTGTGGACTGAGTATTAGCTAAGCCAGTACCGATCCTGATCAATCTTACACATTTTTTTCTAGACTCAATAAAGATAAAATATAGAAGAAATATTTAAAAAAAACTTGATCTTGCTTTCATTGCTTTTTGGTTCTTTGATGACAACAAGACTTTTGTAGCTTGTAGATTAGTAGGTGCAGACTTGAATCCTGTAAACCTGTAGCAGTATATATATTTTGCGTATCGACCAAAGTTGACGTTGATTATCAAAATAAGGTATGATCATGACCAATGGGCCAAAAATACATCATGCAACAAGCTTCCTATAAGGCCTCTCACCTGAAGGCGGATGATTCATGCCACATGTCGAGCCAACCGGATCCCACAATCAACGGTTAAATAGTTAAATCTCACGTTTATGTCGTGTGCGTTATAACCATCCCATTCAGACGAAAGATCATTTCCAAATCATGGTATGTGCCAGGTGTCAATATGATGGGGCTACCTGATTAAAGGTTGAGATACCCCTAGCTTTTGTAACTCCTCTTTATAACTCACTGAATCTAAACGAGCACTAATAACCTAAATAGCTTCTTGAGCATCGATTGCTTGCTGAGAAGTAGTCGATTGAGTGATAGTTGGTTGCGCTTGCTGCATCACTGACATGGAGACGTTTCCAACAATTGGGAACAAATTGGGTTTGAAGTTGGCCCACTTACATCATTGCTGCAGTGGTTTGGGGCTGAACCTTGGTCACTTGCAGGTTCATTACTACTTGCTGCATCATTGTACTTAACCCTTGCATCATATTTTCAAAGGGTTCTAACGTTGCCCGTCGTTTACTTCCTTCTTCGTTACCGGTTGCATACGCGGAGACTGTAAAATATATAGGACTAGGAACACGTAGCATGCCAGCAGATACATTCCAAAGGATAATCCAATTTAATGGACCTATGTAAAACCCCTCAAAAAATAAATTAAAATTTTAAATATATAAATATATTGTATTAGATTTTTAATTATTTTTAATTATATTTTTATATATAAAAGGGCCGTATTCATAGTTAATTTTTGGTATGCATGTTGACTAGGAATTATGGAATGGCTAGCGTAGTCGTGTGCCATGACTAGTGTATTAGTCATGGTAGGGATGTCATAGCCTTATTTAAATCTCTTGTATGGAAATAAGTCAAGTTGTGGCTTAAACCATATTTTCGTTTAATTAATTATTTTTAGAAGCTTTTGACTTTTTAGGAGATCCGGTTGTACCAAACTAGTTCGAACTTGACCAGAACCAAACTCAAACCTATATGTAGGCATGTAGGACTCTCAAATGCCTTCGTGTTGCTATATATTATATATATATAATTTATTAAAATTTACATGTTTCTATTTTAGAAAAGTTTCTATATATAGTAAGCATCCTAGGAATTATCCTAGTCGGTAATTAATTAACTACCCAATATCTAAACCAACCAAACCCTAAACTAACCAAACACAACCCCACATGAGAACCCCATGCCGTGGGCGGCCACTCCATGAGCAGCCCCCATGTGGCCGACCACCATAAACCCAATAGGAAACCCTATTTTGCATGTAAACCCATTTAGAGGCCATATATATCAACCTACAACTAAACCCTAGCAATCCACCTTCCCTCTTTTGGCTGACCATCTACTTCCCTTTCTCTCAGATTTTTTCAACTCAAGTCCCCACAGGAAAAAAAATAAAATTAACATATCTATCTCTATTCTTAAAATAAATAAATAAATCTCTCACTATATAAAAAATAAACAGACTTAACTTTAAGATAAAGATATATTTGTTTTTTAAAGGAGAGATTTAATTTATTTATTTTTAAAGAGAGATATTTAGAAGAGAACCATACATGTATTTTCTGATCCCGTAAGTTTGTCATGTAAGTTGTTCCTGTAAGAGAAGCTCTCTCTCTCTCTCTCTCTATATATATATATATATATATATATATTGTTGGCATACTGATTTTGATATATTGACTATAATTAAGCTCCGTACTGATTTAGCTCTATTACTATCATACCCCAGAACCAGAATACTGGAGAGCGGAGGATAGACACAGCCAGCAACGTATATAGAAGTGTAATCTATCTCGATACACGGTCACGGCTGTCTAGATGTATGAGGGTTTATCTACAAGCCATCAGTCTCCTATGGTCAAGAACAAACCTACTGTCTCAATCTCAAGCAAGTAATAATAGTTACAAGATGTTAGACCAACAGATATTCAATAGTAAGGCATCCCATACATTTCATATATAGATGATCATAAAGCTAGTCGTACAAAATGCGACGACTAGCAAGAGTTTTAGTCATACATGATCAATCCTAGGATTTGTCAATCATGTTACAACCCTTAGGCATACAAGAAATATAAGTATTCAACATGAGACAACACTTGCTCGGCGGCTAAATGCCTCAAAAGAATAATTTACAATAGAGTGGAAGAGCAAAATAAAACCCACTCGTTGCTAGGGTTACGTCTAGTGTTCACCATCTGGCTGGAAGGCTGGGAGATCCTCGGGTGCTGCTCCAAAATCTGGCTATACAAAACCAGCTGGGTCAGACCCCAGAAAGAGCAAGTACCACAAGGGAGGCTTCACTTAGGAACTAAAACCAGCAAGTTAGAACACAAAGCATATAATAACAAGAAAATTGGAGGTATGAAAGTAGGGTGAAAAACGATAAGATACCTAAGAAACTATTCCGGTAACCAAGTTACAACCCGCAAACCAAACAAGGACCGGGGTTGTAACCCTTCGTCTGAACAGAACTTAGTCTCTAACCAATTATCGACAAGTAAAGCATAAACTGTAAAATGTCCCGAAGTAACCATGTACTGGCATTGTCTAGATAAGACTAGACTCCATTCATCAATCACGGCCAAACAAAGAGTACGGCTTGATACTTTAACTAACTACGGTTATCACAAGCCTAGTTACTAGCAAGATGCAACGAGATATTCCAACAGTCATAAGCCCTGCAGCTATCCAGGTTATCCAGGTGAGGTTCATGTCAAGAGTTATTAAGAATTATTAGGTGACTTGGAGTGCAACACATGACAGTGTGCACAGTACTTGTTTCAAGAAGTTTTCCACATGACAGTGGACTGGAAATGTGCCCTACTCGTCGGCAGGCTACAAGTCCACCAGGTGGCATCGGGATAACGGGATCGCCTGTAACTGGAAATATCTCTTTATATGAGCTATTTTGATCAATCTAGTCATTAACCTAGTCAGATTCAGTATGAATCCCTGACCGTGGTAACCAGAAATCCATGTCCTAGACATGATGCAAGACGAGACATGTAGCTTATATAAGCATAAACACCCATGGTGTCAAGACGAGAGTTACTTAGCAAGTCAAGATAGCCGTCGCAACAACATATCAAGATTATCATGTTAAGCTACTTACCAAGATTACTTGTCAAGAGTGCACCTTGGCGGGCAACTATCAAGATTATTCATGAGTCTGTCAACGATAACTCATATAGCATCCATGCCAGCCGGGGATTTTGGTAACCCAGTTACAAAGTCCATGGTGATATGCTCCCACTTCCATTATGGGATCGGTAAACGTTGAAGAAGTTCGGCTGGTCTCTGATGTTCAACTTTAACTTGTTGGCAAACCAAACAATGAGAGACAAATGGGCTATCTTCCTTTTCATGCCATTCCACCAAAAATGCTAACGGATATTACGGTACATCTTCGTACCACCGGGATGAATTGAATACTGAGAACTATGAGCCTTTGCCATGATCTTCTGTCCGATATCACCACTGGATACACAAATACGCCTTCTATGATGGAGAGTACCATCTTCGTGAATGTATAACTCGGGTCTTCATCCTGCTTCACATTCTGCTCTGAGCCGCTGAAGCTTAGAATCTGTTGCCTGAGTTGCCCTGATCATTTCTACTATACTGGCTTGCACTGTTACCTTGGTAACCCACTCTGTCCATGGCTAACTCTATTGTCTGGTGGAGGGCATCGCCCTGACGATCTTGAGAGGTGAGCAATTCCCGGATGAGTCCTACCAAGACTCCATTATCAGGATCTGTAAGCTGAGCTGGCTGAACTGGTAACTCTGGATTCCCAGAATACATGACGCGGGAAGCTGCTTCAGAGTGCTTGGCTTGGTCTCCAGCTTGCTGCTGGTTCTATGGAGGTGCTACACCTTGCTGATCGGCAGGACCATGAGTAATGCTACTGAAGAAATAACATAGGGAACAATAAGGAAGGACCAAGATAGATCGAGGGTATAAGCATGTGATCAGGTCAATTTTTTAGAAAGATTAGAAGACACGAGTAAAGATCAAGGACGAGTGGTGAATGAGACATCTATTCAGTGAAACCCTCACACATCATGATTTACAAGACCTGCATGGGCTACCACTTAAACTGTGTCACGCCCAAGAACCAGAATACTTGAGAGCGGGGGACAGACACAACCAGCAACGTATATAGAAGTGTAATCCACCTCGATATACGGTCACGGCTGTCTAGATGTATGAGGGTTTATCTACAAGCCATCAGTCTCTTATGGTCAAGAATGTGAGACTCGTCTCACCGTTTCGGAATTTATATAACTGATATGTACTTTTGTACTTTATTTCCTATTTTATTGATTTTTGAAACTTTTTAAATTTTTCCTAACTTATAGATTTTCTTTTTGATCGTATATCGCCAGTGTACCATTGTATGCCGACGGCATGCCTGTCACTCCCGTTTTCTGTTATACGTATTTTCAGTGTACGTATATGGAATTCTGGCCTTTGTCAGGTGACCCGTATTTTGACTTGTCTTTCTTAGTCTTTCTTTGGTTTAATTTTAACTTGATTTAATTTGGTTTGGTTCAACTTGGCATGACTTGGTTTGGGTTAGTTTTAGATGAGAAAGGTTTTATATAAAATCCAACTTCTTTCTCTCTCCTCTATTATTTTCATTCTCTTCAACTTCTTCCTTTTCATTTTCTCCTCCAACCTAAGGCAAGTACATCTTGCCAAATGTTGGACAAATGTTATTTAGTCTATTTTAAACTCTTTCTTACATGATTCTAAGCATCTTTAGAACTTGACATTTTTCATTTTGGTGGATAAATTCTTGTAGATCTAAGTTTACTTTATTTTTAGTTTTTTTTGGATTTTGATCTATCAAACTTACTTGTTTTTGAAAACTAATTGTTCCATGTGGTAGAGAATTTGATTCTACACAATTTTGACATTTGAAAAGTTAAATTTCGACTTGTTTTGATGAAGTTATGGCCAAAGTAAAATTTGGACATCTTCTATGTTCATCTGTCCTGGTTCTGGCAGGAACGATGAATAGTGCTGGCCGCATAGAAGCATAGTGGCAGTCTGCAAGGATATATAGTGCTGGCCGTATAGTGCCAGTCCGCATGGATGCATAGTGTTGGCCGCATAGTGCAAGTCCGTATAGATGCATAGTGCTGGCCGCATAGTGCCAGTCCGTATGGATGCATAGTGCTAGCCGCATAGTGCCAGTTCGTATGGATATATAGTGCTGGCCACATCGTGCCAGTCCGTATAGATGTATAATGCTGACCGCATAGTGCCAGTCCGCATAGATGCATAGTGCTGGCCGCATAGTGCCAGTCCACATGGATGTATAGTACGGGCCGCATAGTACCAGTCTGCATAGATGTATAGTGCTGGCCGCATAGTACCAGTCCGCTTGGATGCATAGTGCTGACCGTATAGTGCCAGTCTGCATAGATGCATAGTGCTGGCCGAATAGTGCCAGTCCGTACAAATATATAGTACTGGCCCCATAGTTCCAGTTCGTATAGATGTATAGTACCTGACCGCATAGATGCATAGTACCTGACCGCATAGTACCAGTACGCATAGATGCATAGTGCCTGGCCGTATAGTGCCAGTCCGCATAGTACTGCATAGTGCTTATTTTGGCTGTTTTTGGCTGTTTTATGTCCTATTTGGCCTAGAATTTCTCCCAACTTCCAATATAAAATTATAGATCATTGTCTTGGCTTCAAGGATCTTCTTGTTTCACTTTAATTGGAGTTCATATGCGATTGATGATTTCAATCATAGTTATGATCTTTTGGCATGTTTTCTGTACTTGACGTTTAAGGTTTTTTCGACTGCAATAAATTTTTTAACATAATTTGATGATCTTTTACAGTTAGAAAATGATTGTACACCCTTTGTACATCTAACATTAGCACATATTCATTTATTATTTTATTTCAAGTAGTAATTTATTTATTTCTTCTCCCATGCCATAATATGTCCTTTATCTAATTCTTTCTTACATGCAATTATTGTTGCATGTTTTCTTTTCTTATATAGTGGCCCGTTGGGGTGCACTCATGGTTTATGTCTTTTCTTTGCTTTGTATGCACTTACGTTACATGTCACTTCTTTGCTTGCATGATGGTGGCCCGTCGTGGTGCACACATGCTACACGTCTCTTCTCTACTTATATTAGATAGTGACCCGTTGTGGTGCACTCTGGTATATGTCTTTCTATGTTTACATGATGGCGACCCGTCATGGTGCGCTCTTTAACATGTCCTTACATGCTAACATGATAGTGGCCCGTCGTGGCGCACTCTTAACAAGCAACCTTAACATGATAATTCTTGATAGTGGTCCACTGTGGCACACTCTTGACATGACAAGTAAACCTAATATGACATGTATAATCAAGATGCTGTTGCGACGACTATTTTTCTTGCTAATACAACTCTTTTAGACACCATGGTTGAATGTATTATGTATGCGTGCACAAACTACATGTCTCGTCTTGCATCATGTCTAAGACATAGATTCCTGATTACCACGGTCAGGAATTCATACTGAATCTGACTAGGTTAATGACTAGATTGATCAAGTAGTTCATACAGAGAGATTTTCCAGTCATAGACGATCCCGTTATCTGGGCGCTTTAAGTGGAATTGTAGCCTGCCGATGAGTAAGACACATTTCCAACACACTGTCATGTGTTGCACCTCCAAATCATCATGGGATACATTTGTCTTCTGGGCAATGTATCCACCTAATATAACTCTCAACCTGCGGAAGGATAACTGGATAGCTGCAAGGCTTATGACTGTAGGAATATCTCGTTGCATCTTGTTAGTAACTAGGCTTGTGATAACCCTAGTTAGCTAATGTATCAAGCCGTATTCATTGCTTAGCCGTGTGTGATGGATGGAGTCAGTCCAGTCCAGTCTAATTTTATCTAGGCAGTGTCCGTATGTTTATTTCAGTACATTGTTGTTTATGCTTTACTTTTGTCGATAAATGATTAAGGGCTAAGTTCTGTTCAGAAAAAGGGTTACAACTCCGGTCCTTGTTTGGTTCACGGGTTGTAACTTGGATTTTGGAATGGTTTCTTAGTTATCTTGTCATTTGTCGTATATTCAGTACTCACACGTTCTACATGATCCCTATGTTGTACGATAATTAGAGACTAAGTTCTATTCAGGGAAAGGGTTACAACCCCGGTCCATGTTTGGTTTACGGGCTGTAACTCGACTTTGGGAATAGCTCCCAAGTCATCTTATCATTGTCGTTCTATAATTATCATAGGCTCTCATGCCCTAGTTACATAACATGCTCACAAGTCTCAGTTATCTAACATGCTAACATGTTCCATTTACCGTACATGTTCGTATGTACCATTTCTCTTACATGGTTTAGCTATGTCACAAGTTCTTTGTTTAATTCACAAGTCTACAGTTTACATTATGTCATATGTTGATTACTTATGCTCCAAGTGGCTTACTTATTGTCTTTTCTATTTCTCGGGATAAGTGTATTGGTAGTGCACGAGTCTCGATCTGCTTTTACTTAATTATATCTCTAACTATTGCTATGTTAGCTATTGCTAGTTTTAGTTCATAGTTTGGCTTCCTTTGTGATACTTGCTATTTGGGGTCTGACCCCACAGGTTTTGTTTGGCCAGATCTGATAGAGAAGCCCAGAGGATCTTCCGTACCATCTACTCGACGGTGACTATCCAGAGCACCAGAGTACCTGAGTGGGTTTCTTGTTTCATTCTCCCACTTGATATATACATTATTCTTTTGTGGCGTTTAGCCTCCAAGCACGTGTTTAGCTCATTTTTTCGTTCTTGACATTTAGCCTACGGGCCAAAACATGATGTGCGTATTCTAGGCTATAGCTAGAGCTTATCATGTATGACTATTACTCTTGCTAGTTCTCTATTTTGGTATGACTAACTTCATGATCATCCATGTATAAATGGTTTGGGATGCTTTACTATTGTATGTCAGATGATCATACCTCTTGTACTTTGTATAATTGCCTGTGATTGAGATACCTAGGATTGTTTAACCTAGGATCGACTGTTAGCTTGTAGAAGTAACCCCCATGTCTTGACAGCTTATACGTGATCTCAGAGTACTGGCGTACTCTGGCATTAGGTAGCTGGCCTTGTCCATCCTCATTTTCTAGTATTCTGGTTCTGGGGTGTGACACAGGTTTTAATGGTGGTCCATGCAGGTCTGATTTATCAGATATGTGGGGGTTACTGGTGTTTAGTTATCTCAATCACAATTATCCTTTATTGATATCCTTCGTATTATTCTCTATCTCTGATCCTTTGACCTGATATCCGTCTTGAATCGTTGATCTCTTCTGTTCCCTCGATTTGATCCTTGTGTCCTTTAACTTTTAGGGGCACTGTTCCTAATCCTTACGATTATCTTGTTTGGGTTCTTCCGTTGGCAGGTCAGCAATCTTCTGTTAGGCCAGTTATGGAGGATCAGTCTCAGCATTCAGGTACAGAGTCGAGAGTTGGCACGAGGGCAGAGATGTCAGTCCATCTCGATCATCCCGCTATGCCCGAACAACCAGCAGTCCGAGCAGAGGTAATTCCAGATCAGTCTGATGTACCTGTACTTATAGGGATTATCAAAGAAATAATGAAGGCACAACAACGACGAGATCTCGTTCTCCAGCAGAGTATCCAGATGTAGTATGCAAGGAGTACCAAAGGAATTTCAAACCGAGGACTTACAGCTAAAAGGAGTACAGGTTGGAGCCAGGCGGTACCAGTCATCCAGCCAGTCAGCATATCGAGCCCGACCTACTGTGGAGGCAGTACGAGAGCGGGAGCATATAGCTAGGAGGAGCACATCCAGAACTGAGGGTCGTAAGAGGTACCATTCACCCGTATCTGGCTTTTCACCCTGACGTCCATCACCAGTACCAGCAGACCAACATCCATACCAGTACCGGGAGTTACCAACCTTATGTTCCTTCTGTGGAATGGAAGGGCACACTCATCTTACTTATCGGAGGGCTAACTTTTTATGTTTATCATGCGGTTCACCAGACCACATGATAGGAATTTATCTCCGGAGGAGTCAAGGTGGATCTTCATCCTTCCAGTCTTCCAACCAGCATACATCAGTGCCGATTCAGCAACAGCAAGCTCAGAGGCAGCAAAACCAGTAGCAGTATCAGGCAGAACAAGCCTGTACCTATTATAAAAAGATAGGGCATCGTAAATCAGTTTGTCGGACAGCCAATAGGCGATGCTTCCACTGTGGATCAGAGGACCATTCAATTAGCACTTGCCCATATCTGACATCTCGAAGACGACCAGCTACACCAGATGTACCTCTGCAGTCCTTTCAGTCGCCTCAATTATCACCTCCAACAGTGGACGAGAAGTTGGGGCCAATACTCGATGTTCAACCATTGGCACAATACTCACTGCCATCACGGGCTCAGAGGGTCAGGCAGCTCAGAGCGCGATTGAATGTGCAGTACCAGGAGCAGCTGTAGTATTAGTATGAAGATAATACCTTAAGAGTCTCAGGTACCATCTTCATAGTCTTCCTTCAGTTATGACCTTTGGATCTGTCTTTCAGTAGTAGGTCAGGTAGTGGCAGTGTATCTTGGGTTCTTGTCGGCGACTTTGTAATCTATCTATATATAGAGTACAATGGTCGGCTTGACTTATTCGATGAGTGAAGGCGAGTTTTACGTCCCACTCTTCTGTCCTCATAGTCGAGACATGTGATAAATATCAGGTATCTCGACTATGACAATACATCCTGGGTAGAGATGTCTTAGACTAAGTCATTGGTACCGACTTACTTTGAGACTTGACCCCTATCTATTTTGGAGTCAGCGTAGGCCAGCAAGGACGTTGGTCCATACTCAACTGACTCAGGAGATATATTTGTTCATATGCCTCTAGCCCTTATTGATTGTGCTTGTGTTATTGCTTACGCATTTATTTATATTACTTTCATTTATTGCTTACGCATTTATTTATATTACTGTTGCCTTCAATTACTTATATGCCATGCTTCATTTTATTGAGATAGTTGTATTTTCTTGAGCTTTTATTTTGGTTATCTTGCTCGACAAGCTTTAGAAAATTCCAAGGACAAAATTTTTCTAAGGATGGGAGAGTTGTGAGACTTGTCTCACCGTATCAATATTTATATAACTGATACATACTTTTGTACCGAATTTCCTATTTTATTGGTTTTCGGAATATTTTAAATTTTTTCCAACTTATAGATTTTTTACTTGACCGACGTATCGCCAGTATACCATTGTATGCCGACGGCATGCCTGTCACTCCTATTTTCTGCTATACGTATTTTCAGTGTACGTATACGGAATTCTGGCCTTTGTCAGGTGACCCATATTTTGACTTATCTTTCTTAGCCTTTCTTTGGTTTAATTTTAACTTGGTTTAATTTGGTTTGGTTCAACTTGGCATGACTTGGTTTGGGTTGGTTTTAGATGAGAAGGGTTTTATATAAAATCCAACTTCTCTCTCTCTCCTCTATTATTTTTATTCTCTTCATCTTCTTCCTCTTCATTTTCTCCTCCAACCTAAGGCAAGTACATCTTGCCAAATGTTGGACAAATATTATTTTGTTTGTTCTAAACTCTTCCTTACATGATTCTAAGCATCTTTAGAACTTGGGATTTTTTATTTTGGTGGATAAATTCTTGTAGATCTAAGTTTACTTCATTTTCGATTTTTTTGGGTTTTGATCTATCAAACTTGTTTTCGAAAACTAATTGTTCCATGTGGTAGAGAATTTGATTCTACACAATTTAACCTTTGAAAAGTTAGATTTCACTTGTTTTGAGAAAGTTATGGCCAAAGCAAGTTTTGGACATCTTCTATGTTCATCTGTCCTGGTTCTGGCAGGGACAATAAATAGTGCTGGCCGCATAGACGCATAGTGCCAGTTTGCATGGATGTATAGTGCTGGCCGCATAGTGCCAGTCCGCATAGATGTATAGTGCTGGCCGCATAGTGCTAGTCCGCATAGATGTATAGTGCTGGTCGCATAGTGCCAGTCCGTATGGATGTATAGTGCTGGCCGAATAGTGCCAGTCCGTATGGATGCATAATGCTGGCCGTATAGTGCCAGTCCGTATAGATGTATAGTGCTGGCCGTATGTGCCAGTCCGCATAGATGCATAGTGCTGGCCGCATAGTGCCAGTCCGCATAGATGCATAGTGCTGGCCGCATAGTACCAGTCCGCATGGATGTATAGTACTGGCCGCATTGTGCCAGTTCGCATGGATGCATAGTGCTGGCCGTATAGTGCCAGTCTGTATAGATGTATAGTGCCAGTCCGCATAGATACATAGTACTGGCCGCATAGTGCCAGTCCACATGGATGCATAGTGCCTGGCCATATAGGTCCTGGCCGCATAGATGTAGTGCCTGGCCGCATAGTGCCAGTCCGTATAGATGCATAGTGCCTGGCCGCATAGTACCAGTCCGCATAGTGCTGTATAGTGCCTATTTTGGCTGTTTTATGTCCTATTTGGCTGATTTGTGGCCAGAATTTCTTCCAACATGAAAATTTAGATCTTGTCTTGGCTTCAAGAATTTTTTTCTTTCACTTTAATTGGAGTTCATATGCGATTGATGATTTCAATCACAGTTTTGATCTTTTGGCATGTTTTTTGTACTTGACGTTTGAGTTTTCTTCGACTGTAATAAATTTCTTAACATGATTTGATGATCTTGTACAGTTAGAAAATGATTGTACACCGTTTGTACATCTAACACTAGCATCGATTCATTTATTGTTTTATTTCAAGTAGTACTTTAATTTTTTTCTTCTCCCATGCCATGATACGTCCTTTATCTAATTCTTTCTTACATGCGATCCTTGTTGCATGTTTTCTTTTCTTAGATAGTGGCCCGTTGGGGTGCACTCATGGTTTATGTCTTTTCTTTGCTTTGTATGCACTTACGTTACATGTCACCTCTTTGCTTGCTTGATGGTGGCCCGTCGTGGTGCACTCATACTATACGTCTCTTCTCTACCTATATTAGATAGTGACCTGTTGTGGTGCACTCTGGTACATGTCTTTCTCTGTTTACATGATGGTGACCCGTCATGGTGCGCTCTTGAACATGTCTTAACATGCTAACATGATAGCGGCCCGTCGTGGAGCACTCTTAACAAGCAACCTTAACATGATAACTCTTGATAGTGGTCCACTGTGGCACACTCTTGACATGAGAAGTAAACATAATATGACATGTATAATTAAGATGCTGTTGCGACGGCTATTCTTCTTGCTAATACAACTCTTTTAGATACCGTGGTTGAATGTATCGTGTATGCGTGCACAAACTACATGTCTCGTCTTGCATCATGTCTAGGACATAGATTCCTGATTACCACGGTCAGGGATTCATACTGAATCTAACTAGGTTAATGACTAGATTGATCAAGTAGTTCATACAGAGAGATTTTCCAGTCACAGACGATCCCGTTATCTGGGTGCTTTAAGTGGACTTGTAGCTTGCCGACGAGTAGGGCGCATTTCCAGCACACTGTCATGTGTTGCACCCCCAAGCCACCATGGGATACATCTGTCTCCTGGGCGATGTATCCACCTAATACAACTCTCAACCTGTGAAAGGATAACTAGATAGCTGCAGGGCTTGTGACTGTGGAAATATCTCGTTGCATCTTGTTAGTAACTAGGCTTGTGATAACCCTAGTTAGCTAATGTATCAAGTCGTACTCATTGCTTCGCCGTGTATGATGGATGGAGTCAGTCCAGTCCAGTCTAGTTTTATCTAGGCAGTGTCCGTATGTTTATTTTAGTACATTATTGTTTATGCTTTACTTTTGTCGATAAATAATTAAGGGCTAAGTTCTGTTCAGGAGAAGGGTTACAACCCCGGTCCTTGTTTGGTTTACGGGTTGTAACTTGGATTTCAGAATGGTTTCTTAGTCATCTTGTTATTTGTCGTATATTCAATACTCACACGTTCTACATGATTGCTATGTTGTACGATAATTAGAGACTAAGTTCTGTTCGGAAGAAGGGTTACAACCCCGTTCCTTGTTTGGTTTACGGGCTGTAACTCGACTTTAGGAATAGATCCCAGGTCATCTTATCATTGTCATTCTATAATTATCACAGGCTCTCATGCCCTAGTTACATAACATGCTCACAAGTCTCAGTATCTAACATGCTCACATGTTTCACTTACCGTACATGTTCGCATGTACCATTCTCTTATATGGTTTAGCTATGTCACAAGTTTTCTGTTTAATTCACAATTCCACAGTTTATATTATCACATGTTAATTACTTATGCTCCAAGTTTCTTACTTATTGTCTTTTCTATTTCTCGGGATAAGTGCATTGGTAGTGCATGAGTCTCGATCTGCTTTTACTTAATTATATCTCTAACCATTGCTATGTTAGCTATTGCTGGTTTTAGTTCATAGTTTGGCTTCCTTTGTGGTCCTTGCTATTTGGGGGTCTGACCACACTGGTTTTATTTGGCCAGATCTGATAGAGAAGCCCAGAGGATCTTCCGTACCATCTACTCGATGGTGACTATCCGGAGCACCAGAGTACCTAAGTGGGTTTCTTGTTTCATTCTCCCACATGATATGTACATTATTCTTTTGTGGCGTTTAGCCTCCGAGCACATGTTTAGCTCGTGTTTTCGTTCTTGACATTTAGCCTACGGTCCAAAACATGATGTGCGTATTCTAGGCTATAGCTAAAGCTTATCATGTATGACTATTTCTCTTGCTAGTTCTCTATTTTGGTATAACTAGCTTCATGATCATCCATGTATAAATGGTTTGGGACACTTTATTATTGTATGTCAGATGATCATACTTCTTGTACTTTGTATAATTGTCTGTGATTGAGATACCTAGGATTGTTTAACCTAGGATCGACTGTTGGCTTGTAGAAGTAACCCCCATGTCTTAACAGCTTATATGTAATCTCAGAGTACTGGCATACTCTGGCATTACATAGCTGACCTTGTCCGTACCCATTTGCCAGTATTCTGGTTCTGGGGCGTGACAAAGAACAAGCCTAGTGTCTCAATCTCAAGCAAGTAATAATAGTTACAAGATGTTAGACAATCAGATATTCAATAGTAAGGCGTCCCATATATTTCATATAGAGATGATCATGAAGCTAGTCATACAAAATGCGAGGACTAGCAAGAGTTTCAGCCATACATGATCAACCCTAGGATTTGTAAATCATGTTACAACCCTTAGGCAGACAAGAAATATAAGTATTCAACCCGAGCTAACACTTGCTCGGCGGCTAAACGCCTCAAAATAATAATTTACAATAGAGTGGGAGAGCAAAATAAAACCCACTCGATTCCAGGGTTACGTCTAGTGTTCACCATCTGGCTGGAAGGCTGGGAGATCCTCGGGTGCTGCTCCAAAATCTGGCCATACAAAACCAGCTGGATCAGACCCCAGAAAGAGCAAGTGCCATAAGGGAGGCTTCACTTAGGAACTAAAACTAGTAAGTTAGAACACAAAGCATAATAATAACAAGAAAACTGGA
Organism: Iris pallida; assembly: GCA_029216955.1. Classification (NCBI taxonomy): domain Eukaryota; kingdom Viridiplantae; phylum Streptophyta; class Magnoliopsida; order Asparagales; family Iridaceae; genus Iris; species Iris pallida. The sequence goes on along the minus strand of JANAVB010017197.1, from coordinate 2,544,308 downwards.
GGTATAAAAGTAGGGTGACAAATGATAAGATAAGTAAGAAACTATTCCGGTAACCAAGTTACAACCCGTAAACCAAACAAGGACCGGGGTTGTAACCCTTCGCCTGAACAGAACTTAATCTCTAACCAATTATCGACAATTAAAGCACAAACTGTAAAATGTCCCGAAGTAACCATGTACTGGCATTGTCTAGACAAGACTAGACTCCATTCATCAATCACGGCCAAGCAAAGAGTACGGCTTAATACTTTAACTAACTAGGGTTATCGCAAGCCTAGTTACTAGGAAGATGCAACGAGATGTTCCAACAGTCACAAGCCCTGCAACTATCCAGTTTATCCAGGCGAGGTTCATGTCAAGAGTTATTAAGAATTATTAGGTGATTTGGAGTACAACACATGACAGTGTGCATAGTACTTATTTCAAGAAGTGCCCCACATGACAGTGGGCTGGAAATGTGCCCTACTCGTCGGTAGGTTAGAGTCCACCAGGTGGTACTGGGATAACGGGATTGCCTGTAACTGGAAATATTTCTCTATATGAGCTATTTTGATCAATCTAGTCATTAACCTAGTCAGATTCAGTATGAATCCCTGACCGTGGTAACCAGGAATCCATGTCCTATACATGATGTAAGACGAGACATGTAGCTTACACAAGCACAAACACCCACGGTGTCAAGACGAGAGTTACTTAGCAAGTCAAGATAGCCGTCACAACAGCATATCAAGATTATCATGTTAGGCTACTTATCAAGATTACTTGTCAAGAGTGTGTTGTGGCGGGCCACCATCAAGATTATTCATGTCAAGTTGTTTGTCAAGAGTGCACCACTATGGATCACTATTTATCATGTAAAGCCATGTTGTCATATCGTGTTCATGTAAAGGGGTACTTGTATACCAAGAATTTACTTGGCCAAGAGTGTGCCACGGCGGGCCACTAAAGGAATTATCAAAAAGGGTACATGCCATGCTGAGATCGTGTTCGAGCTCAAAGCACGCACGTGGCACAGATAATAACATTATACAAAGCTTTCATGCTAAGTAAGTCGTGTTCATGTGATCATGCCATGATCATGGTTAAATTAAGACAAGTTATGCCCAAGATTCACAATCATCGAATCGGGTAGTCACAACTTAGGCTGAGTACAAGATGCAAACCATTCAAAACATAACCAATATAATAATGAAAGAACATGCAAGGGAAGAGGGCATGGGGGTCAAGGAAGCATGCGGCCAAGACATGCGGTCCGCAGGACCCAAGCGGTCTGCAAGACTGCAGCGGTCAAGGGATCATGCGGTCTGCAGGACCAAGACGGTCCGCATGACCAGAGGGGCCAAGAGACCATGCGGTCTGCAGGACCAAGACGGTCCGCATGACCAGAGGGGCCAAGAGACCATGGCGTATGTAGGACCAAGATGGTCCGCATGACCCGAGGGGCCAAAAGACCATGCGATCTGCAGGACCAAGACGGTCCGTATGACCAGAGGGGCCAAGAGACCATGCGGTCTGCAGGACCAAGACGTTCCACATGACCAGAGGGGCCAAGAGACCATACGGCCAGACTCATGCAGTCTGCAGGGCCAAGGCAGTCCACAGGACTGCATGCGGCCAAGACTCATACGGCCAAACTGCTCATCTTCTCCAAAAATTCGAGAACGATGGCCATGGAACTCATGAACTTCAAACTTGCATAACTCGACCAAAACAAAACAAAATTTAACTTTTCAAAGGTTAAATTTGGGTAAAATAAAATTCTCTACCACACGGAACAACTAGATTTTGAAAACAAGCAAGTTTAATAGATCAAAACCAAAAAAACCAAAAATGACATAAAATTATATCTACAAGAAAATATCCACCAAAATCAATAGTGCTAAGTACTAAAGTGTCATAGAATCATGTAAGAAAGACAATGAAACAAATAGAATTAGGTTCCTCCATGAAGCAAGTTGCACTTGCCTAGGCTCTCTAGGTTGGTGGAAGAGTAATGGAGAAGAAGGATAAGAAATAAATGGAAGTAATGAAGAGAGAGAGAAATGGGTAGTTGGATTTTATAAAGAGAGGGGATGGTTCAACATGTTGAACCAACAATCAAAATAAACCAAACCAAGCCATCCAAAGCAAGTCAAGTTGGACCAACCCAACCCAAGGTCAACCCTAGTCAAGATACATCAAGGCAAGCCATAAAGAAATACGAAAATACAGTAAATAAAATACGGGTCAAAATCCGTATACGTACATTGGAATTACGTATAACGGAAAACGTGAGTGACAATTACTCTACAAGAACAAACAAGTCATTCAAAGATAGAAGGAAAGGTGACTCCAACCTCTATAAGAAGAAACAAGTCTTTCGGAGCAAGAAGAAAAGACGGTTTCAACACTTACAAAAGCAAACCTTTTTTACACTCAAAGAAGACATATGACAAGCAAAACAATTCTATATCAAAAGCTCCTCTGTCTCTCTAAGTGTTTACAAGTGTCTAGGAAATCATGTACACACTTTAGAAAGGATGACAAACTAAAAAGCTATAAATTCTGAATTAGTTTTTATGAAGAGACGGATAATCTGCCGGATCGAGGTAATCCGTCGGATAATTCGAACGTAAACAACAAGTATTTCTTGTAACTTTTGGATCATATGGCGAATCTTTGTGGTAATACGTCGGATAATCCGAACGAAAATATTAAGTATTTGTTGTAACTTTCGGATCATCCGACAGATCTTCGCGATAATCCATCGGATAATCCGAAAAGAAATAAAAAGTATTTTGTTGTAACTTTTGGATCATCTGACGGATGTTCGCGGTAATCCATCGGATAATCTGAACGCCTTGCTGGCCATATTTCGAATTCAAATCCAATGGCCATCTATCAGAATATTTAATGCAGCCAACGACTCTATTTCTAGCCGTTAAAGGATTTCTGCGGATTTCTTTCAGATAATCCGCTCGGTTGCTGAATGCTCTTTATGACATTGGATTTGTATAAATAGACTTCCTCTTTCTTCATAAGCACTTATCTACTTGAGCTTTAAATTTCTCATCTACCAAAGAGCTCCACCATTACTCTACAAAGCTTTAAGTTGTCATCCATTAAAGTGATAGATTATTTAAGGGTTGTAACTTAAATCTTCAAAGTGTTCAAGAAAATCTAAACATTTTTCTCTCAAGTTTAAGTTGACGAGCCTTCGGAGGAAAAATCGTGTGGAAGAAGTTGACGAGCCTTCGGACGAAAACTCGTGTGTAAGAAGTTGACGAATTCTTCGGATTCAAACTCGTGTTGTAACTATTTACTCAAATAGTAGATTAAAGTCGGAGAGAGTTTCGAGACTGGAGTGCCCCTTGGGAGGATATCAGGATACATCGAGTGTTTGATTCTCTCTTCTCTATTTTGTTTTTTAATTTGCTTATTATTATTGATAATTATTTTATTATCCTATTCACCTGCCTTAGGGTTCTACAATTGGGATGAGAGCCTAGTCTCTTGATTTGGACTTACCTCCTTAGAGTGATCAATGGCCACTAACCCTAGTCTCAACTCATTCCATAATGAGGGACACTCCACAAATAGACCGCCTCTATTTGATGGAACCAACTATAACTATTGGAAGATTAGAATGATCATTTACTTAAAATTCATAGATTTTGATCTATAGAATTGTGTCATAAATGGTATCCCTAAATCTTCCAAAGTTATTGAGAAAGTAATTTCAGAAACTCTTAGAGAATTTTTTTTTGAAAATGACAAGGTCTTTAGTCGGGATGCAAAGACTATGAACGCACTCTATTGTGCTCTCGATAGCAATGAGTTCGATAGAATCTCTAATTGCAAAACTTCCAATAAAATTTGGAAACTTTTGGAAGTCACACACGAGGGGACATCACAAGTGAAAGAATCAAAGCTTAGTAGACTCTCTCAAAAGTATAAATCCTTTTAAATGAAACATGATGAGTCTATTACTTTTATGTTCACTCGATTCTTTGATATCATTAACCCTCTCTCTTCTCTTGGTAAGGAATATCCCACTCACAAAAAGATTCGAAAGATTCTTAAAGGATTGACTAAAGGATGGAATCCAAAAGCTACCGTCATCATCGAAGAGAACGACCTAACAACAATGAACCTTGAAACTCTCATGGGAAAGCTAATGACCCACGAGCTAGACATGAAGGACCAAGAGGAATCCTCCACACAAGAAAAGGATAAAGAGAAGACGAAGGAAAAAGAAAAATCTCTTGCTCTCAAGGCCATCAAGTTCTCCTCAAAAGATGACTCTGATGATGACGATACGGATGACGAAGAAATTGCTCTCACCACTAACCACTTCCGAAAGTTCCTAAAGTTCAATAAGGCAAATCGTTCAAGAAGGGACACCGAAGAAGAACCTGCTTGCTGTCATGCCCTGACCTGGAAAATCACTCGTCCTCGCATCAATTTTACCGAATCGTTCGTCCCCGCTGGGGCATGATGACGTACGAGTTTGTAGTTGCACTCGTACAAGGCAAGATGATAAGTTATTAAATGGTTATCTCAATTGATTATTAGAAGCAGAAGAAAATAGAGTCATAATTGAGTTTCACAGAGTATACGAAACAATTCTCTTTATTTGGTAAGCAACACAACATTACAAAGGCTTTCAATAGTCCAAATGAATCATGCTAAATTGGCTTACAATACTCAAGTTTTCTTTTGCCCACAAAGGATTTTACTGTTCCATACATCTGTAGAAGCATGAAAAATACAAAGACAAAAGAAGCTATGTCCCCATATGGTCAAAGAGGGGGCTATGCTCCCACATGGTCGAAGAGGGAGATATGCGCCCACAGGATCAATGAGGAGCTATGCGCCCACATGATCAATGGGGGTCTATGCGCCCACATTGTTTTCGTACAGATCAAACATGCACCCAAGTGTGGGCACATAAACTCACTCCCGCTCTATGCGCCAAGACAACAGATCCCTACGACTCAGTCAAACCCCATGATCAATCGTGCACCGAAGCATGCGGCCACGTCAGTCTCCACGAGCAATCGTGCAACCAAGCATGCGGCCATGTCAACTCCACGGCAACCCCATGATCTACCCACGATCATCAAGTATCCATGCGCCTGAACCCTATGGGCCCAAAGGATTGTTATGCGCCCACAGTGAAATCAGTATATTTTCCACCCGTGGGCGCATAATAGTCATTTTCAGTGCCAAAACGACTATAAATAGAGGGCGTCCCCTTCTACAAAGATGGACATAACGGAGAGCATTTCAAGACCCAAATTGCTGCCCTTCTTGCTAGTGATCCGAGAGTTAGCAGTTTTCTTAAGTTTTCTTCCACTTTTGTAATCGGAGTGTCAACAGAGTAAATGAGCAACTGTCGCTCGATCTCCATCGTCCCATTTCCCAGAATTCTTTTTATACTCAGGGATCCTCAGCGTAGGATCTCTCAAGCGTACTCGGTTTGTGGTACCTTGTGCCAATAAGAAAAAATAGCGTTTCTTCTTCCTTTTTGTGTGTGTCCACAAAAATGGCGACTCTGCTGGAGACTACCTTTTCATCTGACGAAGAGGTGATGACGCAATCCGATACCGATAAAGTGGGAAGCATTCAGAAGATGTTGATCATGAAGTTCGATTAGCAGGCATTCGAAGAGATGCTCTCGAGGGACGGCTCTACTCCCTCAAAATCAGTAAAGCCAAACAAGTCTCACAAGACTTGGCTTTCGAAGGCTCGTGGTACATATCATGCCAGTGTCATAGAAGATATGCAACCGAAGAACTCTGTCACGTGGGTGCATAGGCCTTCCACGTGGGCGCATGGAGCTCCTCTGTGGGTGCATAGCTCTACCACAGAGGCTCCTGACACGAAGAAGGCGTGTACCGCTCCGAGCTCTACTAGCCCAGCGACTTCCCTCTTGTGCAACCAACAACAGAGTGTTCAACACTCAAAACTTGGCAAAGGAAAACACTATGATACCAAGAATCGAAGTGTTCGACGCTCTGGACAAACTCAGCGAGGCTCACAAACGAGGAAGGCAAAACTGGGAGAAAACAGCACTGCTTTCCAAAGCATGCGCCCAGAGTCATGAACCCAATGCAGTATGTGGGCCAATAACTCTAACTAGAGGACTTCTATCTTCGATAGGCTATGCGTCCAGGGCCATGCGCCCAGGCTTTGATGACCCATTCTAAGTGCCCACATCCAGGAGGGCCAGGCATGCTGCCAGGACCTCAGGGAAGCATGCGCCCAAGGGCATTCTCCTGGGTCTATGCGCCCACAGCAAAAAGATAGACCCCACCGCGTATAGCACAGGGCTGTCTTCAAGGTCATTACGGAACTTAGGTGTGGGGATTTCCCCTGCACGTGAACTAAGTTTGGATGCGCCAACTCCCCTTACAAACCCGTATGCAAAGCTAGGCGATGCATGTGACATGGGTTTTAAGGCAAAACTCCCTTCCGCTGATTTACGCGACATGATAAATCATAAGCGTAAAGCGAAGAAGGATACAAAAATTCATGGCGTACATCCGTGCACCAGTATTGTTATCAACTGTTGCTGCTCCAAAGCAATGAGAGTGCCTTAGAGACCATCTGTGTTTCGACGACTGCATCATTCTGATGATGAAAAGTTGTTATGTGTTTCATCCAACATGGCTTCATGGGGTCCTCCTTACGGGAGCCCCAATCAAAGAAGGTGGACCACGAACCCAACTTTTTCTCTCAGTTCTGCGAACAGAAGAAGAAGTCTGCCAACAGATAGCCAGCGAGCTGTTACATCTGAATGAGTCTATATGGGTACTCGGTCAAGGGCAAGATTTCGTATAGATGACGAGGACACTCAAGCTGGAGGTGATGATCCTTCAGCTGGGGGTAGTATTCCCTCAGAGTCTGAAACAGATGACCTTCACACCGGGAGTAGCCTTCTAGATGACGATGATCTCTCCGAGTCTGACGGTGACTATCTACCTCCCCTACTTGAAGACGAGGGACTTTTCAACTCAGAGACAGACAGTATCAGCACCAATTATACTGTCTCCTCTATTTATCCTTGCATGTTATCTACAAACATGGCAGATGGAGAGAGAACTGAAGAAGCCAGTTATTAGACCAAAAAATGGTTGGAGAGTCTGGAAACAACATTTGCCAATATCACTGATATGCTTACTAGTATCATGGCAGTCCAAACCGCTGGGGCAGTTCCTCTACCTCATCGAAACGTCTCAGCACACGTTAGTTCGGCTCATAGCAACAACCATCATTCACTATAGAAAGAGTATCATTCCGTTGTGCCTCCTCCAAATCTTATAAATGTTGGAGGTGGTCCTTCACCAACGACGCCTGACAATCGTACAACAGTCATTTCTCAACATCTGCTCAATCAACAGGATGCAATTGATTCTCTTATTGCCCGTCTCGATACCATCTCACACAAAGACGAGCTTCAGAATATGGGAATATCTCAACCTTATCCTCCTGAATGGAAGAATGCTACTTGCCCTCCTAACTACAAGCCACTGACGCTAAATTCATTTGACGGGATGACCTCTCATTGCCAACACAAGACATACTTCAACACGCGAACTCTACACTTACCCAGGGATGATTCGTTCTTGTCAAAGATATTTATTAGCACCTTACAGGGGTAGCTTTTGAATGGTTCTGCAGTCTGCCTGACGGTTGTATTAATTTCTTTAAAGATTTGGAGAGGTTATTCCTCAACATGTTTTATGAGAGTGGCATGCATGTTATTATGTCCACCCTCATCAAGACCAAGCAAAGGAGGACTGGGTCTGTTATTGATTTCATTGAACACTTCAGGCAACTAGCATTGAAGATGCCCTTCGGTATACCAGACTCAGAACTTATGGATACTTGTCGACATAACTTCCTTCCTATAGTGAAATTCTTTCTAGGTATACATAAGTATGATACATGGCCTGCTTTCATTGGGGTCGCTGATGCTGCTGAAAATGACGTCCCTAATATGGAATTACTGGGGTTGAAGACACCCAAATCTAAAGACAAAGGCAAGCACCCTCAAACTATCCCTGTTCGTGGGGGTAAAGGGAAAGAAGTCTTGAAGGTCGATACTTCCAAGGGAGCTTCCAATTCTCAGGGCGCTCCTGACAAACCTTAGGAGACTTTCTCCTTTGACGAAGATGATGTTATTACCATTTTTCACATTTTGATGAAGGGTAATAAACTGACATTGCCTCCACCACGACGTCCTGCGAAGGCAAACCAACTCAACGATCCCAAGCACTGTCTTTATCATCAGTACATGCACCACTCTACCAAGGATTGCGTTGTCCTGAAAAAGAAGATACAACAGCTTATCGACAGCCAAGTGATCAACCTCGAAGCTGAAGACAAGGTCGTATCTTCTAACATGATCTCTCTTCAATTTGGTGACTTTTCTCCCACAGAAGTCCCAGACGACGTAGTCCAAATCCCCAAGGCAATAATGGAAGTCGTCAAGCTGCTTCAAGCTCGCAACTCAACCTTGGTGCTACTCATGACAGAACGTGGTGAGATCATGTGGGTCCATCCAAACCTTGTGCAAGAAATGACACAGGGGGTGGTATCTTCCAAAGTAAAGAGGGGCAAAAAATACAAATTATGCCATATGGTGTCTTCTTCCATTTACGAAGTTCTATCTAGCGAGACGCAATCTAGGAAGGCTTATCTACGGACTTATGACCCCCCACAAGAAGATGCAATACCTTCTCAAGCTCCTGCTACCCCACCAAGTTCAGAAGCCGGTCCATCTAAGCCCTCAACTACCCACAAATCCAAGCAGAAGGAGATGCGATTTGACAAGTCTCTGAAGGCACCAACTCCCGAAGGCATGGATCGGCCTTACAACTTTGACATACTGGCACAGCTGGCCAATAGACCTGCCAGGTTGTCTTTGTTCGATCTATTATGACTCTCCAAAGAGACGCGGAAGGCCTTAAGTGTGGCATTACTACATGTCGACTCTTATCTCGCTGAAGTCAAAGCCCCCGCTGAAGATCCTGTCTCCTGTCCTCACTGCCACAACAATATGGAAGTGGTGCCCAATATTACATTTTCACCGGAGGACATGTTACTCAAAAATAATCATCATGATAGACCTCTGTACTATACAGGGTATATCGGGGCGATTAAGGTGGATCGGATGCATATCGATCCAGGTTTCTCCCTCAGCATCATTCCTAGAAGTTTACTACAAATTCTAGGGATCCCTCTGCACAAGCTATCTACAACCAATACAACTATCATGTCTTTCAATACTGGGAGAAGCCATCCACTGGGCAAGATCCGTCTCAAGTGCCAGATTGGTGATCTTCGAACGGAGGTTTCTTGCTATGTAATCGATGCCAACATGTCCTACAACGTCTTGTTAGGACGTCCATTGATACACGAGAACATGATCGTTCCTTATACCCTTCACTAGTGCTTCAAGTACGTCAACAACGATGGCATCGTGAAGATGGAGTTTGCCGATGTCGATCCTTTTAAGGGTATTAAAGCCTACTATGGAGATTCGGTACTTTACCAATCTCAGCCCTCCAAGGATGACGACAACGAAGCTAATGATGAAGCTAAAGTGAGTTCATCCGCCAGTGATGGTCCCCTGATTATCCTAGTCAAAGGACATACTACTTCAAAAAGAACTCCAAAGCCTCTCGCAATCTGGGCTAAAAAGAAGAATCCTGATAAGGTAAAACTACTAACCATCACTCTCCGCAAAATACCTCGGGTAGAACCTGCTGAAGTCCGTCCTCCCAATCCTGAAGAGTTACCCTATGTGACGAACTTAGCCAAGTCTATGGCTTCTATTCCAGATAATGATCCCCTCAATAAGTATATCAATACTCAAAATAATGTACCTTCAGTGGATGATGTTATCCCTGAAGAAGAACTTGCATATTTTTTAAGTAAGGTTTAACTTTGAATTACTCCGATGTCTACCAATGTGTAAACCAGTACATAGATACGATATACGCCCTAGAGCATGGCATAGGACCACATCTTTGTATGCCGGTCACGATGCCTCGTCTGCAGGAAAAAGTCTAGCCAGAAGATATCCACTACTTCATCGTTCCAGCTAGAAAGAAGGGTGAAGAATTGATCATCTTCGGTCGAATAATTGGCGAAAGAAAGTTCATTCTAGACTCTACTTCTCCCAATCACAACACTGAAGCTGACTATGATTCTGGGAAAATACAACTTTACCGATATAGTTGGCAGGCCAAGAATATCATCCATAACATGGGATATGATATAAAAAGCGACCATGGGCTAAACTACGGTCAGGGACGACGATTGCCAATACGTCACTTTGCTCCTCCTAGCATACCCGAGAACTATTATCAACAAAACGGTGTTGGTTTGGGTTACGTTACTCCTCCAACAACTCCTGAATGATCAGACGGCGAAGCGGATCGTTGTTCTCATTCTTCTGATTCATGCCTCTGGGATTCAGACTCCAGTATTAGAGACATGTTCAAAGCAACTTTGTCCATCAATATGGTGTCAGTTGACCAAATTGCAGACGATGTCCAATTGATCGAGCTTCAACAATGGGCTCAAAAGATGGATACTAGGTGGGAGTTACATTTCGAACAACATGAACCACCTACTGAAGACAAAGTTATCCAAGTTAATTTGGGAGATGAATCATCTCTTAAACCAATCTTCATCAGCAAAAGTCTGTCTGGAGAAGAATGATAATCTCTTATACAGCTTATAAGAGAATATATTGACGTCTTTGCATGGAGCTATGAAGACATGCCAGGCTTGGACCCTAAAGTTGCTATGCACCGCCTAAATTTCTCGTCCAAAGCTAAGCCAGTGAAGCAGCAGCAACGACGATTCCGACCAGATATCATGGAGGCCATCGAGAGTGAAGTCAAGAATCTTATTTCAAGTGGGTTCATTCGTAAAGAACAACACCCTGAATGGGTCGCTAACATTGTGCCAGTTATGAGAAAGAATGGTAAAGTTCGAGTTTGTATCGATTACCGCAATTTGAACTCTGCATGCCCGAAAGATGAGTTCCCTCTACCGATCACCGACGTAATGATCGACAATACTTGCGGCTTCGAGCGAATGTCCTTCATGGATAGGTTCTCAGGCTACAACCAGATCAAGATATTCCCCGATGATAAGAAACACACATCTTTTCGAACACCGTTGGGGGTATACTGCTACACGGTGATGCCCTTCGGACTAAAAAATTCAGGGGCAACATAGCAGCGAGCTATGAACATAATTTTTTGTGATCATTTACACAAAACAGTGGAATGCTACGTAGACGATATCGCAATTAAAAGTCATCTCAAGGGCAACTACCTCTAAGATTTGAAAAGGTGCTCGAACTAATGCGTGCACACCAACTCAAGATGAATCCAACCAAGTCTTTTCTGGGTGTCTCCAGCGGCAAGTTTCTTGATTTTGTTATCACTTCAAAGGGTATACATCTTGATCCGGAGAAAGTGAAAGCTATCCTCGATATGCATCCCCCAAGAAATCTCAAAGAGCTATGCGGACTTCAAGGAAGGCTAGCCTACTTCAAACGATTCATTTCAAATATTTTTGGAAGGTATCAACCGTTTACTCAGCTCATGAAGAAAGGAGTATCTTTCATCTGGACTGAACAATGTCAACGCGCATTTGACGAAATCAAGAAGTATCTCACAAGCCCCCCAGTATTGGTGGCTCCAATAATGGGAAAGCCCTTCTTACTATATGTCCGTGCTATGGACCATTCCCTTGGTGCCCTATTAGCTCAGAAGAATGAAGGCGGGCATAAACAGGCAATCTACTACCTCAGCCGCCCGATGGTGGGTGCCGAGCATAGATACACACTTGTGGAAATGGAATGTCTCGTACTGGTATTTGCTATCCAGAAGACACGCCACTATGTGTCTGGGCAGACTATCCATATCATAACAAAAGTCAATCCTCTCAGAATACTCATGACTAAACCGGGTTCTCATAATTCCTGTTAAGCTACATGGGCAATGATGTTGACTCTATATGATATATTGTTCGTCCCGCAGAAGGCAGTAAAAGGCCAAGCATTTGCCGATTTTCTAGCATCTCATCCGGTGCCAGAATCTTCCAAACTCTATAATGAAATCCCGGATGAAGTAGTGGATTCTAACACCGCAACTGAGAAAATCCTCATTTGGCGAATGTTCTTTGACGGTGCATCAAGAACAGGACCTAAAGAAAATATCGTGCCCGGAGTAGGCATCGTGCTTGTGTCACCTGACCATCTGGTTATACACCATGCATATTCTCTCGTAGAATCCTGTACTAACAACGTGGTCGAATATAATGCCCTAATGATCGACCTTCAACTGGCAAAACAACTGGGAGTTGACTATCTAAAAGCTTATGGCGATTCTAAGCTAATAGTTAGTCGAGTCTAAGGGGATTATGAAGTTCGTCACGAAGACCTCATCCCATATCACAAAGCGACAATCAAATTGGCTTCTACTTTCGCTGGATTCTTCATCGAGCACGTGCCTCGATTACAGAATATAGAAGCAGATGCTTTAGCCGGTCTTGCTGCTTCATTGACCTTCCCTACTAATACTCAGCATTCGATCACAGTGTCTGCTTGAGAGCTATTCTGTGTGAAAGATACCTTACATATTCATCCCAGCTATGCAACAGAAACAAACGTCAACGTTAAAGACTGAAGATTTTCTTTCATAGACTACGCCACCTACGGAATCCTCCCTGAGGACCCAAAGGAAGCAATGTCTGTCCGAAGGCGATCCCTCAGATTTTATTATGATACGGCTACCAAAATGCTGTACCGACGCTCTTAAGATGGGCTACTATTATGATGCTTATCAGACACAGAAACTAAATATGCACTACGTGAGCCTCACGACGGAATTTGTGGTACACATCAACCAGGCTCCAAATTACAAGATCGCCTCAGACGAATGGGTTATTATTGGCCCACGATGATAGCAGATGTTGTTGAATATGCAAAGAAGTGTAGGGCTTGTCTGTTCTATGCCGACTTCATTCATCAGCCTTCGGAGTTTCTACACCCGACGGCGGCATCTTGGCCTTTTGAAGCCTGGGGTATGGACGTCATAGGCTCAATCAGCCCGCCATCCTCCAGAGGACATCGACTCATCCTAGCTATAACCGATTACTTCTCCAAATGGGCGAAAGCTATACTGCTCACCAAAGTAAAGACGTCGAACGTGATCAGTTTTATCAAACATTACATTATCTATCGCTTCGGCCTGCCTTGCAGGATCATCCATGATAATGGTCCACAATTCGTGAGCCATGCATTCTATCGGTTCTGCAATAAGAATCGAATCCAAAATGTAGCCTCTACTGCTTATAATCCAGAGGGTAATGGGTTAGCAGAAGCCTTCAATAAGACTATCATTAAACTTCTCAAGAAGTTCGTGTCTTCAAACAAGTGCGATTAGAATGAGAAGCTCGACGAATGTCTCTGGTCTATCGTACAACGGTCCGCACTCCAACATAAAGTATGCCATTCTCTCTGGTTTATTGGAGTGAAGCAGTTCTTCCCCTAGAAATCCAGATTCCCTCTCTTCGAGTGGCCTTAGCCAGTGAGTTGACTGCCGAAGAAAGTTATCGTCTGTGACTATAAGAGCTGGAAGCGCTAGACAAAAAATGCTTATTAGCTCAACAACGTATTGAGCTATACCAAGCATGCCTTTCCAGAGCCTTTAATAAAAAGGTGAAGGAAAGAATCATTCAAGTTGGTGATCTGGTCTTAGCAGTAAGAAGACCAATGGTCATGACGCACAAGACAAAAGAAAATTTTTAGCCTAAATGGGAAGGTCCTTTCGTTATAGAATCTGTGTATTCTAACGGTACGTATCGACTAACCAAGCCTGATGGTGACTTGCTCATGATGCCGATCAACGATAAGTTCCTGAAGAAATATTATGTGTAACCTTCATGAACAGTGCTCACAAATACCCTATTTCAGTCATGTAAATATACAGTACAATATTTATGTGATTCAAAAAAAAATCATCATTTAACTATTATCCGTATTTCAAGAGTCTTGAATACGCCATGGATAATAGGTCCTCTAAAAAGATCCCCTAGTAGAATTATTTTCGTTTTCGACTCTGTCCAAACTTGGTCTGACAAAAACAAGTCACGTCCATATTACCTCTGAACTGTTTTTCGATAATTATTTCCCCAGTAGGATGATTAAGAAATATTTTTTCACGTCCATATAACCTCTGAGCAAAGCATTCATCAAGGATAATCATGTCCATATTACCTCTGAATTATTCACTCCTACCTAATGTTATATATCCTTCTACGTCCATATTACCTCTGGTCAGATATAGAACATCCTTTTCTATTACGTCCATATAACCTTTGAGCAAAGCATTCATCAAGGATAATTACGTCCATATTACCTCTGAATTATCCACTCCTACCTAATGTTATATATCCTTCCACGTCCATATTACCTCTGGTCTGATATAGAACATCCTCTGCTATTACGTCCATATTACCTCTATTAGCAGCTTCTTTCAACTTATTATGTATATTCAAGAACCTTGAATATAAAACGTATAATAAGTCCACGTCAAATTCTCCAGCGGAATACCCACCAGAAATATCCTTACAACGTCCACATTACCTCTAGTTCTGATATTTCACAAACTTCATTCATGAATTTTGAAAGCCAAAAGATTCTTTATTAAAAACGTCTATCAAAATACAGAGAAAAGAAAAAGATACATGAGTCTCGATGGCTAATTGAGCCTAATACAAAAGAAGATCTAAGGGATATACAACCGATTGATGCTATCCCTTAGAGACGCAATTTCGGTCTCGGACTTGGCAGTAGCACGACGGCGTGCTTCTTCCTGTCGAGCAGCTTCATCCGGAAAGGGGATCAATTTTACGTGCTCTCTCTCCAACTTCACTAGCTGTTCTTTTAATTGGTCGAAAGTTGTGGCAGTCACGACAGCCTGAACCGAATAACCCTCTTATTCAGACACAAATGTCCTCAAGCTGGCCTCCAGTTGGGCAATCTCATTTGGGATCTGCGCGATGTGATTATATTTCTCAGTAATTTGGGCAGCCAGCTTATTCTTCGAAGCAACACGAGCTTCACTCGCGACGTTGAATTGATCATACTGATCAGCCAATTCGCTGATCTCTTGAGCAAGAGCATCCTTCCTAGCCTGGAAAGTAGCCTCCTCCTTCGTGAGAGCCGCAACTAAAGCCTCATTTTCTTCACGAAACAGCGACATCGGGCTTCGTTGTTTGGCTTCCCTGAGTTTATCCATGTGGTCCTCCAAGTCATTCAGAACTTTCCTTAGAGCATTAGCCCGTTCCTCGTAGCCAACAATGCTCTCAAGGGCCGCCACTTGGCATTCAGCAACAGCCTTCACAGGGCTAAAGGTGGCGTTCTGATTCAGAACTCCAGGAAGCTTTACTTTCAGGATAGAATATAAAGCTTTGATGACTTCCTGGGCCATCTCGTCGTCTTCGAAGGAGGTCGTCGGAGAGAAAGCTTGATGATGATCTTCCGCTCCAGGAAGAGAAGAAGTCGAACCTGACAAGAAAACAATATATGTATATCAGCAACGGAAAGAAGAACCTGAAAGAGTGCGAAAGAGTAGTAATTTCATACCTTCGGCAAGCTCAGTGCCAACTTGGACTAGGTCATCAGCCTTAGTTACCAAGGAGCCAAAGGTAGGCCAGGTTGTTCATGGAGAACAATGTCAAGGCCCCGAGCAGCATCAAGCTGTATATCTTCTATGACCCCAGATGGACCGGGAGCAGATTTAGCAACGACCACCTCAGGAGGATGTTTAACCTCTCATTCTGTAATCGATGTCGGCTTACTGACAGAATCCTCCGCACCAGCAACCCCAGAGGAGCAAGGGACAACCTCTTTTCCTCTCGCAATATCTTGGGATATCTCTATGCGTGGTTCCTTCTCCTTGTCTACAAGGGAATACACAATGGCAGTCAGCCTCACGAGGAGCACGCAAAATCGAAGTCAAAAAATCTCATCGGAAGAGAGGTACAAAGATAACATACCCAGAGGAGGGTGAGCTGATTGGACTTGATTTTCATCTAAGTCTTTCATTATAGCTACTATCGCACACATATCCCCCAAAGAAATGTCATAGGAGGGACTAGCTTTCTGATCGTCGTCATGGTCTGGGCCTTCGTCGTAATCATCCTTTTGCTCAAGCCTTACAATTGAAGAAGACCCGCCCTCATCCATCGGTTGAATACGAGCAGGGGACACTTTTGTTATGTCCACCTCTTCAGACGAAGAAGCACCTGCCGCAGTCGTGAGTTCAACGTCCTGCGCAAAGGACAAACACAATGGTGAGAAAGCTTCTAACGGTTTGACCAAAACGGCTATGGAGTCAAGAAAGGGATCTATCTCTCGAATGGTAATGGCCCACGACGCCGTTCCAACCCACCCGGTCTGTCGAAAAGATCTTCTGGGAGGAGGCGAGCCGACGCTCACGTCCGTGACCTTCTTTCTCCCTCGAAAGACAACAACCTTCTTTCTTTTCGACCGTGGAACCAGCTCGGTGGAAGCTTTCCTCTTATGAGGAATGTCAGGAAGACGTTCTTCAGTATTCTCTCTCTGAGGTGCTGCAACAACAGGCTCCTTAAGAACAACTCTCTGCTGTGGTGCTGCAGCCAGCTCAGCTGAGGGTGCGACGCCTTCCATTCTGTGACCCCCCGTTGCGTGCACTCGTCCTATATCAGCAAGAGTGGGGGCAAGCCTAGTCCCCGATATTAAACTCTGCTCACGGTCATACCGGGAATGAAGGGTATTGACCTGAATATAGAACTTGGCAGCAGCAAAGAGCATGTGGGTGTCAGGCTTATCTTCTGGCAGGGTAAAAACTGCCCCCGTACATCCAGCGTTATAGTGACGCCATGCACGTGCCCCATCGATCAGGCTTCCTATCGATTGTAGATGAGGGCTGGGATTGCCCAAGTGAAGCTGGCTATAGCCGAATTATCGTATAAAGCGACTCGGTAGATAAGGTTCTAGGAAAGTGTGGTTTCTATTCCTGAACACCAGATGGGAAGGACTGACGGACTGGAGCCAATGAAATGCTCCAATAGGAAGGCTAGTAGTGAGTGCTCCCTCATCTACTAGGGTGTCTCCTGTACGGCCACTACCAGACGGAGGCTACACTCTGAAGAATTCATAATTTTGTAGGAAACTCAAAGCCTTCCTGCAAACAGGCACCCGTGTAACGGTCCAATCTGCATCTTTGAATCTCCGAAGAAAGGCATCTCCCGCCAAAGAGTCTGCCATCAGCCCGACATTCATTAATTTGGAACAGTGCAGCACCAGCCATCCCATCAGATAATGAAAGGGAAATTCAGCCCTAACAAAATCCTTTCTGCTATCGGGCGTCACCGCGTTCACAACGAAGTGTCGCAAGCCTCGTTGGATGGCACAGACCATCGCAGGAAGTAGCGCAAGCTGGCATCCAAAGGCCAGCTTTACAGCCGAAAGTATCATACCCCGAATTATTCTTTAAATGGACCCTGAGCCACCATGGACTACACAATCATGAAGCTACGTCATCAGAAAAGCAGCTAGCACTGCCTTTTCCGACAGATTGACCTCGACCTGCGTGAAGAAATGATAAACCGGGAAGTTCCCCTCGGGATCATCAATATTTTCGGTGTCTACAACCCCATGATCCGCCAACAACTGCTCTATCTCAAATTTCGTCAAGGGCTTGCAAGTCGAGAAAGAGACTGGGCCGTCTCCTTCTTCTCTGATGAAGATGTAGTTGGTCCAGGCCCTCGTATGGGGAAGGGACCCCTCAGTCTTACCCTTCTTTGTGACCTGGTGACAGATAAAGAGGTGACAAAGTAACTCTTTGTACACCTCCATCATCTCGGAGTTCTCCCTCTCCAAATCTAGGAGCTCCTCACCACAGGGAACGTATTCTTCGTATGGCTCAGTCCCCCAGGAAAGTTTTGATATTGCCTGCATCTCGTGAAGACCCAGACCCATCTCCCCACCCAGAGTGAAGAACGTACACGTGTGACATTTGTACAACTCCACCAATGAGATAAACATAGGCCAGTAAACCTTAATGCCATATTGGGTGGCTGTAACGGCATAAAAAGGCCGACAGCTTTTAGGGTGGCCTCGTAAGTCGAGAGCACCCATCCAGTAAGGTCGCTCCAAAATGGAACAGAGCACCTCCAACCTTCCATCCGCAACATCCCTCCCGGATATGACTCCTTCTTTGCCAACATCAGATTGGAGAGAGTCTCAGCAGCATAAAGGTGAAGATCAGTCGGGACGTCGTTTATTATGTCTCCAGGATGCATCCCCCTCGTGGAGTAGGACGTGGAGCCCTTGACACACTTGAAAGTATCCTTCTTCCGGTCACCAGAGTTGAATTGGATCCTGCCAGAAATGACCCCATGCAGTTCAGGGGTCAGGTCCCATTTCATCTGCCTTGACACAGCCAGATCAGTAAACGCTGACAGAGGGAAGTGGCACCTTATCGATGGCAACCATATCCTTTGGTTATTTAACCTAACTACCAGAGGGTCTTCTAGATATATCGTCTCGTCATCCTCAAATCCCAGGCTGTCACCAAACAGGAAGTACGGTCTCTTAAAGCTCTGCGCCCCTCCGAGTGTGAACTTCTCATCATTTGTCATCTGCTTCAAGAACATTTTGTCCTGTTCAAGCATAGCAATCACCTGCACCGAAGGCTGGTCATGGCTGATCTTCACCTGAGCTTTTGTGACCATTCCGGTGATAAGGCTTGAATCCAGAGCATGGCGGACAGAGCCAAGAGGAATCCCACTAAAAGTCGGGACAACCATGTCAACTGGGAAGACATAAAGAAAAGTCAGACTTAGAATCTACAGAAAAAAGATCTAAGTACAGAGAAATTCTATTCACCCTGATGTTATGCACCCAAAGGGCCTGTGGACGCATAAGCACAAATTCTGCGTAGGCGCATAAGCATATGTTCTGTGTGGGCGCATGACATAATTAAGTGCCTAGGCGCATAACACAACAGAGTGCGTGGGCGTATGCATCTGTGAGCGCATAAGTCCGCTCACAAAAGAAGTGTTTGCTTTGGGCGCATATCGATGGTTATGCGTCCAAGCGGAGAAAAGTCCGAGCGTCACAAATTAACGCTTGAGACTTCATTTTTTGAGACATCGCCTCACCCAGGATGGGGTCCTTAACCAGATGCAATGCTGCCAAAGGAGGAGAACTAGCTGCTGCAGCCTTCTTGCCCTTCGCAGACTTCTTGGGAGTCGAAGCAGCCTTGGGAGAATTGATTGCTCGAAAGAGAGTAAAGAAAAATTCATTGAAAATTCTGAGGAAAAATAAGAGAGAATGAGCTTTCTCTCTCTTCAAGGCCTATTTATAGGCATAAAAGGAGAGCTATGCACCCATATGGTCTATGTGCCCACACGTTCTATGCGCCTACGCAAAGACAGTCTTTTGCAGATTATGCGCCTGCTATCTGCTGGTACAGACTACGCATAGAGAACAGACCTTTTCAAATTCCTTTCTGAAATGAGCCTATCGCTTCAGATTTCTAAGGAAGATCGCAACAGCCATATTTCGACAGCCTGGCAGACACCTATGCGCCCAAAGGGGTCATTTCTATCATGTGCCCATGAAGCTGGTGGAGACAGTTTTGCCCATGCTTCTTTCAAAGTATTCCGACACTTGTTCGAGTCTCAAAAACTTTGAAGGGGGTCTTCTAGAAGAATTAAAAATGCAAAGACAAAAGAAGCTATGCGTCCATATGGTCAAAGAGGGGGCTATGCGTCCACATGTTCGACTATGCGCCCAAGACAGCAGATCCCTACGACTCAGTCAAACTCCACGATCAATCGTGCACCGAAGCATGCGGCCACGTCAGTCTTCACGAGCAATCGTGCAACGAAGCATGCAGCCACGTCAACTCCATGACAACCCCACGATCTACCCACGATCATCCAGTTTCCATGCACCTATACCTTATGCGCCCAAAGGAGTATTATGCGCCCACAGTAAAATCAGTGTATTTCTACCTATGGGCACATAACAGTCATTTTTAGTGCCAAAATGACTATAAATAGAGTGCGTCCCCTCTACAAAGATGGACAGAATAGAGAGCATTCAAGATCCAAATTGCTGCACTTCTTGTCAGTGAGTCGAGAGTTAGCAATTTTCTTAGGTTTTCTTCCACTTTTGTAATCGGAGTGTCAACGGAGTAAAGGAGCAACTGCCGCTCGATCTCCATCGTCCCATTCCCCATAATTCTTTTTGTACTCGAGGATCCTCAATGCAGGATCTCTCAGGCCTACTCGATTTATAGTGCCTTGCGCCAATAAGAAAAGACAGTGGTTCTTCTTCTTTTTGTGTGTATCCACAACATTATGTCTTTTATATACCGATCGCATCATCCCGTTGCAAGTTCGAACGTCAATGTGGTCGTATGCCTCAAAATGTTACGATATTACATGCCTCAGCGCGTTCAAGTGAAGCTCCGCCGCGATCAATCAATACCCTGCATCTAACAAGCAATCTAGTGGGGGATCAGTACTAATCCTCTCGCATACTGAT
The DNA here is from genome assembly GCA_029216955.1 of Iris pallida. Taxonomy (NCBI): domain Eukaryota; kingdom Viridiplantae; phylum Streptophyta; class Magnoliopsida; order Asparagales; family Iridaceae; genus Iris; species Iris pallida. The sequence continues at coordinate 2,523,691 of JANAVB010017197.1, read as the reverse complement.
ATTGACCCACTTTACTAAACCTACATTAAGTAGATATATGAATCATGTAGCTTAACTTGTGATCTTTCTATCTTTGCCTTAGGAATTCCATTTCATGGCATATTCGAAAGCAGAAAAGCATGTTATCATGGCAAGTATGTTATGTTTGATTTATGTAAGCAAATAGGCAGGCAACATATAACAATCTCGTGTTTGTTTTATGGCTCGACTTCTTACCAATATCGATGCACTCACCCTTACACCGTTGCAAGGTAAATACGCCTACCGCCATTCCCTGTCAAGTTATAAGTGATCTATGTGCAGGATCTCTGTGTGCCTGCACTTTCAGCCCACCATTTTTAAAACTATATGAAGGTCACTGACACTCCAAGTCAGAATGGGCTATATTTCTCAAATCAGATATGTAAGACGGTGATACTCTGTACGAGATTGCTAGCCCATATACGAAGGACCCCGAATTACTCGAGTAAGTAGCTTATCAAATCTATAGCAGGTCGCAAACCGTCTCAATAAAGTGCACCATTAATAACGAATTTCTCAAACTGCATCCCTCCTAGGCTAAACGGTCCCAGCGCCCTGGCGTACCACGTTCAAGGGAGCTATCACATACCCGTGCACGGGCTATATATCTCAAGTCCGTTCGACCATGCAACGCGCATCAATTTCATACAACTAAGCAATTCGCCTATCTCTATTTCCATTGGCATAATGCCCTAACTCAATGTTCATCAACGAATGCCCCGAAGGACATAAATATTTCGAGGCAACATGCCACATTCAATAGTTATTCGATATTCTTCGAGTCATGCATTCGATGCGCGCCTCAATTTAATATTCCCATATTCTACGCCTTAGTATTCAAGGTGTATGTTCCTTCCCTCCGACTCGTGCACTGAGACATGCCTCGATAGGGTATTCAATGTTCTATAGCTCGTGTGCTGAGGCACTCACGCCGATATAGTCTTTCAATGTTCTAGCATACTAACTCGTGCACGGAGGCACGCATTTGATTGATTTTCAACGACTCATGCCTTAAGGCATGTTTTGATCCAATCGTTCAATATTCCTTGACTTGTGCATTTGATGCCCTCATCGATACAGTTATCCCATGTTCTTATGGCTTACGCACTGAGGTGCTCGCCTTTGCGATATTTCGATGTTCTGTGGCGACTCGTACATTTGATGTATGTTTCTATTCAATTGTTCTATCTAGTATTTGATACACAGTACGACATCTCTCGATCGAGCCATGCCCGTGGTCTTGATAGGTTAACTTAGCATACAATAGTATATTTTACATAGGCATGACGGAGTAGAAAAGATGGGTCAAAGTCCTGTCACCTTAAGCCGATACCCCTTATCGTTTCGCCGAGCCGATGCGGCTCGATTTCATAACTTTGTTACACGGCCAACTCTTCTGACTTAGCCATTCGAGCACTTCGTGCTTTGTTGAATTATCCGACCGAATTGGCTTACTGTGCCTATGCTTCAGTCCGTTGCGATACAATTTGCGGACACTATTGCAAATAGGGCAAAATGTCGACCTCTTATATTTCAGCATAAAAGCATAGCTTGCACCCGAAACCAACTAAAATCAATATTCATTCGAATCAGACGTGCGTTGTATCGATTTAATTTCGTAAAATCTTTGAACCGACTCAATGCTTTCTCTCGGGCAAAAGTAACACTTTCATCGATCTTACTCGATGCATTCCTCAGGTCAATGTAACTCTTTGTATCGATTCTCATCGATACATATTTTGGGTCAACGTAACTCTTCGAGTCAATGACTCAGCATAATGTACCGTGCGGAGTGGGGCATTACACTTGCTAAAACTGCAAGAAAATTGGATACATCAAGAGGGATTGTCCAATGGGAAGAAGAGAATCTGGCAAGTACGAAAGGCCAAACAAAGAAAGCACATCCTTAAAAATTACACCAACACTAGCATCTGGTGCGAAAGTGATACGAGTGACTCAGACAACGACAAAAAATGCAAACACAATGCAAATTTTTGTCTTATGGCAACATAGTCAAATCAGGTACTTGATGACTTGTCTGCGAATGCTCTCTCTTATACTGAGTTAGAAAATGCCATTCTTGAACTACACGATGAGCACAAAGTTATAAGAAGTAAGCACAGAAAATCTCTCAAGGAGATTGACACTCTCAAGAAAGAAATCGAAAGACTTTCTCATAACATTTTTGATATAAAAGGGAAGTCTCATGCTTCTGACACGGATGAGACTTGAGTCTCTTCGACTAAAGCTCCAAGAAGCTCTAGACGTTATAAAAAAAGGATGTTGAATATCAATCCCTCAAGGAAGGATATGACACTGCTAAGAACAAGACACGCATTTCTAACCAAAGGGAATACGCAACTTTTATCAAATACAATGATCTTCTTTCAAAAAGCAAAAAACAAGTTGATATAGACATGGCCTACACAAATGTAGAATGCCATAATCAAAGATACACCAACACACATCACAACACTAGCTACAAGAGTCACACTCACATGAACACAACACATAGGCCCTATCCCCAACAAATGCACACACGAAGAAAACCCTCTGAAAAGAAAAACACGTCACATCATGCTTTCTACTATCATCACCATAACAATCATGCTAGAACTCCTCATTATGCTAGAAATTATCATACACAAAACACTCACTCATCTTCTTCTAGACCTATAACATCCATCATGTGCCTATTGTGGTTACTTAGACATACATCTCATTACTGTCAAATGAGAAAGCATGTTGACATGAGAAAGCTAAAATGGGTTCCTAAAACTAACAGTCAAGGACCCAAACATTTTCGGGTACCAAAGTCTCCATCTTCAACTTATGTTATAGGTGAACCCTCCATATCATGGTAGAAGCAAGCGGATGCTCGATAGCGGTTGCTCATGGTACATGACCGGGGATGCCTCACTTTTTGCAACGCTATCGATGAAGAAGGAAGGACATGTATCCTTCGGTAATAATTTAAAGGGGTACATCATCGAACATGCTAATATCGGCTCCCCTCCTTACCCTTGCATTAAAAATGTTTGTCTTGTTACAAATCTTAAGCACAATCTTCTTAGCATTAGCCATCTCACGGATAATGGCTATGGTGTTAACTTCGTTAAACACAAGTGCTTCATCTATGATAGCACAAATGGCTCTATTGTGTATGGAGATATTAGAGAAAATAACATTTATGTTCTCTATCTTGTAGAAAGTACTAACAATCACTACAAAAACACTATTAATTACCAACGGAAATTAGCGATGGACAACTATCAGTCGCTAATTAACGACGTACTGGCGACTGACGTGCGACAGATAGTTTATGTAAAAGACATTATAAATGAATGCCGATGAATATGCCACCAGTTCGTCGCTAAATATCTACCGACTACTCAGTGACGAAAATTTTTGTCGCTGACGTGCTGTAAAAGTGGAGCAGTAACCCTTTCTTACTCATTCTAAAAAAATTACCCAAATTTTAATTTCCCCTCAAACTTCCCTCCCCCCGCTCCCTCGTCTCCCTCGATTCCTCTCCGACGACCCCTCTCTAGTGACCCCTTTTCGACCCCCCCTCTCCGCCCCCCTCTCCGACGACCCCTCTCCGACCCCTCTCCGACCCCCCCTCTCCGCCCCCTCTCTCTGGCCCCTCTCCGACGACCTCTCTCCGACCCCTCTCTAACCCCCTCTCCGACGACCTCTCTTCGACCCCTCTCCGACGACCTCTCTTCGACCCCTCTCCGACCCCCTCTCCGCTCCCCCCTCTCCGCCCCCCTCATCGACCCCCTCGCCGCCCCCCTGCCCCCCCTTCCGCCTCCATCCTCGACCCCCTCTATGCCTCCTCGGGCCGCCCCCTTCTCCCCCCTCTTTGCACTATCCGGCCCCCTTCTCCCTGACGTACGGCGACATGGCAACCCCCACTCCACCCCCAATTCACATTTGGTATTGACCTAAATTTTCCTTCTCTAATGTTTTTTATTGACACGTATGATATGCTTCTAGGACACATTTTTTAAATATTTTTTAAAATTGTGACATTGTAATTTAATTGTGTAAACATTAGCTAGGATTTTGGACACGGACACGGACACAATGGAGTAGCTAACGGATAGGCCGATACCAATTCGGATAGGGTCGATACCAATCTGAAATGGTCTATACCTATCGGATAGGCCGATACCAATTCGGATAAGGTCGATACCAATTCGGATAGGCCGATACCAATCCAATATGGTCTATACCTATCGGATAGGGCCGATACCATTTCGGATAGGCCGATACCAATCCGATACGGCCTATACCTATCGAATAGACCGATACCAATTCAGATAGGGCCGATACCAATTCGGATAGATCGATACCAATCCAATACGGCTTATACCTATCGGAAAGGCCGATACCAATTCGGATAGGCCGATACCAATTCAATAAGGCCAATACCAATCCCGATCTGATACGGCCGATACCAAACCGATAGGCCGATACTAATCCGATACGGCAGATACTTATTCGATACGGCCGATACTTATCGGATATGGCCGATACCGATTCGATAAGGCCAATACCAATTATATACGGCTGATACCTATCGGATATGACGATACCAATTTGATAAGGCCAATAGCAATTCGATACGGCCGATACCAAACCGATAGGCAGATACTAATTCGATACGGCCGATACTAGTAAGAACCAAACATGAAGCAGAGCTTCATATTTAAAACATCTTCTTTCTTCATTCTCGATACGCATAGGAATGGTATGATACCGATTTTGATATTATTGATTTCGATATCGATACTCATAGAAATAGTCTGATACCAATTTCGATATCGATACTCATAGGAATGGTCGATATTACCGATTTCGATATCGATACTCATAGGAATGGTCTGATACCAATTTTGATATCGATACTCATAGGAATTGTCTGATACCAATTTCGATAATGATACTGTTAACCTTGGTTGTTACAATTAGGAACTAAATTAATTTTTACTTGTTTACAACATATATGGTACTTGGTGCAGAATTGGTTTGAACAATGAGTCGATACTTAGTTGACCATTCATGGATGTATAATCGGTGACATGAGCAAGATTGGTTTGACGAATGATTTCAAGCCGGGCGTCGAGAAATTTCTGAGATACGCCAGTAGCCAACTTAATTTCATGGACAGAAGGCTCATAAAGTGCCCTTGTGTCAATTGTCGTAATATACCATTCAAAGAGGTAGATCTCATAAGAGAGCACCTCTACAAGAAGGGTTTCGTATCGAACTACAACGAGTGGACGGCTTAAGGAGAACCTTTGGTTCCGTAATATCAGTCCTCCTTCAATACGGAGGTGGGAGAGTCCACTCTTGGAGATCACTTCAAATATTGACATCGAAACTTGGCACATGAGTTAGTATTTGATACGGCTTGTGTCGGTCTAATCTTTGATCCGGAGGATCCGAATCCTGCTGTAAAGGAGTTCCATGATATGTTCAACCATGCCGATATACCGTTATATTTGGGTTGTGATTCTCATTCTGTCCTGTCGGTGGTGATGCGGCTGTTGAACCTCAAGTCTGATTTTAACTTACCGCAGAAATTCTACGACTGGATAATTCAGTTTGTTAGGGAGTTGTTGCCAAAAGGAGCGAAGGACTTGCCAGAAAACTTTTACAAGTCGAAGATGATGATACGAAAACTCAGATTAGGCTATAAAAAGATAGATTGTTAGCGTAACGGCTGCATGTTGTACTACAAGGAGAATAATGATAAAGATAGATGCATTTTCTGTCACGAGGACCGGTACAAGCCCATTCGGGGCAAAAGAAAATCAACTGCACAAGCAAGGTTGTGCCCCTACAAATACATACAGTTTTTGTCGATCACAAAGAGGATAAAGATGATGTATATGTCCTTAAATACTGTAGAACACATGACATGGCATAGCAAAGAACGGAAGATGGATGAAAGAAAATTATCTCATACATCCGATGGAGAGGCATAGAAGCATTTTGATCGATGTCATCCTAGATTTACTGCGGAGCTTAGGAATGTTCGGCTGACTTTATGTTCTGATAGCTTCACTCCTTTCGGACAGTCGGGGGCTCAGTACTTTTGTTGGCCGGTGATTTTGATCCCTTACAATCTACTACCGTGGATGTGCATAAAGACTCCTTATATGTTCTTAACACTTATCATACCCGGTCCAAAAAATCCAAAAAAGAACATCGATATCTACTTGCAGCTATTGGTGGATGAGTTGAAACAATTGTGGCAGTTCGACGTTCAAACGTATGATATATCGATAGAGCAAAACTTTCAGATGAGAGAGATGTTGATGTGGACCATCAATAATTTTCCAGTATATAGAATGTTATCTGGATGGAGCACTCATGATATTATGTCTTGTCCGATATGTTTGAAAAAGAGTAAGGCATTCCACCTTCAGAATGGAGTAAAAGTTTTTTTTTATTGCCATCGTCAGTTCCTTCCTATATCGCATCCATGGAGAAGGAACAGGGATGCCTTTGGAGCTGGTAAACAGGAACTAACTTCTTCCTCGTTAAGATTGACTAGAGATATCGTTTGGACAGAAGTAGAGGATTTACCGACTGTAAAGGAAGATCTGAGATCGGGCCATCACTTAGAAGGATTCAAGCATAGCCATAATTGGACAAAGCAGAGTATCTTTTGAGACTTACCTTATTGAAAGGACAATCTCATAAGACATAATCTTGATGTCATGCATATTGAGAAAAATGTATTCGACAACATCTTCAATATAGTGATGGATATCAAGGGAAAAATAAAAGACAATCCGAAAGCAAGAAAGGTCTTGGAAATTATTTGCAGGCATCCAGAGTTGCATCTAATATGAAGATCCAATCGTAACTGGGTCAAGCCCTCAGCACCATTTACACTGAGTAGGGATGATAAATTGATAATATGCAATTGGATTACAAAGTTGAGATTCCCTGACGGTTACGTGTTGAATCTGGCAAGATGTGTCAATCTCAACGAACGCAAGCTGATAGGGATGAAGAGTCATGATTGCCATGTGTTCATGAAGCGTTTACTTCCTATCGCTCTGAGAGAGATTCTGCCTTCTCAAGTATGGGGTCCGCTGGCCGAGTTATTTATATTCTTTAGAGATTTGTGTTCAAGTAAGTTGAAGTAAGTTGACGATGCAACATATGTTTGAACTTGTGGAGTAGATTATATTGATAATGTGCAAGTTAGATAAGGTGTTTCCCCCCGGCTTTTTTGATAGTATGGAACATTTGTCGATTCATCTTGCATACGAAGCACGTATTGGTGCTCTCGTCCATTATCGACGGATGTATCCATTTGAGAGATATAAAATAATTAATTATCTATTACTATTAATTATTTTATTCAAACAGTTCTAATATTGAATATATTATTTATAGATATCTACATCACCTGAAAAAGAAGGTAGACAATAAGGCTCATGTAGAAGCTTCGATATGTGAAGCATATATTATTGAGGAGGTCTTAAACTTCTGCTTAATCTACTTCGATACTCATGTCAGAACAAACTGGAATAGAGCACCAAGAAATGATGAAGATGATGTCGATGCATCGAATAGTGGAATCCACAATATCTTCAATGTTGGTGGCAAGCCTACAAGTGCTTCTAAGTTACAGTGGTTGGAGGACGATGAGTTTGAAGCCGCTCATCGGTATATCTGCCTAAATAGTGGTATGGAGGAGATGGAAAATATAGAGAAGTAAGCGACATAATTTTGCTATATACTCCAATTTTGCTATATACTTGTAAAAATTTCTCCAACTTTTCTAGTTATTATCATAGTATTTTTAGAGCTGAGATAAAAATGGAGAGACCTAGCATTGATGATGATGATCTTGCTAGAGAGGTTGACAAAAAATTTCTGTCGTGGTTCCATAATTATGTAAGGATTAAAATCATTTCACTATTTTAATTCAATTCACCGACGAAAGAGCTTTATCCTAATAACGCTATGATACGTGATTTTTTAAGTTTTTTGTCCTGGCACACAATTGACGGACGAAAGACTTCAAACACTAGCTATCGAACCAAGCAAGAGGGCAAAATATTGGGATGGGTATACCATCAATGGCTTTAAATTTAGAACCACTGATAAGCCTATCAATCACTAATTTGTTGATGAGGAGGCTAATTACACAAAGAATTCCAGAATTTGTGTAACGGGTTCAGTCTACGATGCCGATCCAGAATTTGACTATTACGGTATTCTAAGAGATATTGTAGAGCTGGATTACTCTTTTGATACCAAAATTATGCTATTTAAATGTGATTGGTTTGACACAATTTCCAAGCAATGATGGAGAATTGACAAACAGTTTGGATTTATTGATATAAAACACATAAAAAGATATATAGGTTTTGAACCATTTGTGTTGGCTAGTCAAACGGTCCAAGTGTACTACACGAGTTATCCTAGCCGACGTCGTACTACTCATGATTGGTGGACTGTATGCAAAACTAAGGCAAGAAATACATATAATATTGGAGATCAAGCATACCAGGAGGATGAGGTAGTCATGCCTCAACCAATATATACGAGTTTAGCCGACATTGATGATATAGAGGTTGACATTACTGTAGAAGATGATATAGTTAACGAAGAGCTTGACATAGATGACTTACCTCATGTAGAGGAGGAGTCTAAAGTGGATGTATCGGATGAGTGTTTGCCATTGATTGTAAAAGTGTAGAACAATTTTATAGGAGGACCGAACTTAGACTCACAATACAAACTCGCTCGTACAAAGAAAGCCTAGGAATAAAAACCTAGGTACAGCAATCTAAGTACGATTGTTTATTTTTTATTCTGGGGGGGTGATGATAGAGGCTCGGGAAAGCGACGACAGCTCTGCCTTACTCCTTGGACGATCAGACGTAGCGTTGACTCTGATGAAGAAATACTCTCGGGACGTGTGGAAAGACTCTTCTGTGTGTGTGCCTTTGTCTCTTTGTGTGTCCAGCCGGGTGGAGAGAGTGGAATTCTTCTTCTCTTTTTCTCCTGAATTCTCTAGGGTTTGCAAGGGAATGGCACCTTGCTATTTATAGAAGTGGAGGTGTGATCATTAGGGTTTGCAATGATTCCTCCCTTGAAAAGTCGGCGGCCAATCATCTGGACCATTAATCTTGATTGCATTACATCTGGGCAGTTAATTCTTGATTGTGCCAAATCTGTATGTACAATTAATGCTGATTGTAATGAATCTTCATAATTTGTCATGACAAGCTCGGATCTCCCGCCACGTGTTCAATTTGCTTAATTACAACAAATCTGATTTGATCCGAGTAATTATGGTGATTGCACTAAATCTGGTTGTTATAATTTGCGAGCAGCCATAATTTTGAGGGGATAAGACAGCCACATGTCTCAACTATCATGAGGATCGCCACGTGTCTCAAATGTCATAAGGACTACCACGTGTCTCAACTGTCGTGAGTGAGATGTCCTGACAGAGCCGCATGAATGCGGTCTCTAAATGAATCGCATATGGGTGGCCCCCACACTCCTAGCCGTATGAAGGTAGCAGCCGTATGAAGGTGGCAGCCGCATGAAGAAGGCAGCCGCATGAAGGTGACAGCCGCATGAAGGAAGCAGCCGTATGAAGGAAGCAGCCGCATGAAGGTGGCAGTCGCAAGGAGGAAGCAGCCGTATGAAGAAAGCAGCCGCATGAAGGTTGCAGCCGCATAGAGGAAGCAGCCGCATGAAGGTAGCAGCCGCATGAAGGATGCAGCCGCATGAGTAGAGCAACCGCATGAAAAGAGCAACCGCATAGGGGTGTCAGCCGCATAGGAGTGGCAGCCGCATAGGAGTGGCAGCCGCATAGGGAGCTTTGGACTTGACGGATCATGCCAGCTATAAAAGATTTTTTTCTTTTCCCTAGGAGCACGCCATCATGTCAGAGTCATCATTTCGACTTTTATGTCAGAGCTGTCATTGTCAGGGCTGCCGTCAGAGTAATTAATCCAAGCTGCTGCTTTATGGCCAGTTGTCGGATCGGACAGCGTGAGGCCACGTGGCGTGGAGCCATCCGAGCCGCATGAAGGACTTTTGGAGCCGCATGAGGCTCCTTCTGTTTGTGAACCGCATGGGATCCTGAAGGACTTATGAGCCGCATGAGGCTCCTTCTGTTTTGAGCCGCATGGGCTTTCCTTGTCTTTTTCCATGCTTCTACAATGAGGAAGAAGAATTTGAAGATGAAGGTGAAAGTGGAAGTGATAGTGAAAATGAAGAAGATAAAGATGAAGAAGATTCAGAATACCAAGAAGATGAAGAAGATTAGTACGTATTACCTACTTATGAGTATCATCACACCATTTTTTATTTTTATTAGATTAGCATTGATTATTTGTATCAATATACTATTTTTTAATTTCTATTAGATTTGCATTGATTATTTGTATCATCACACCATTTTTATTTCTTTCAAATTTGCATATGGCGGGTTGAGGCCATACACGACGTCGAGGATCTGGGTCCCGTCCTCCTGCTCCCCCTAGTACTCCAGCTGCATATCACAGAGGAGTTAGCGAAGACGATTTGGTTGATAAGGAGGATGGCTTATCTCTGCCATTCACTCGTTCATCGGTCGACGGAGCTTGCCCTGATATTCCTTCAGCATCTACTCGTACCGGTGCTGGTACCCCGTCTTCTACGTCGGAGACTACACCTGCCGCTCCTACTAGGGCGAATCCATATCCTGGCCTTTTGGTGGACCATGGAGTGTACATACGTCGACCCGTATTTGCAGATCCTCCTACTCTACCAGAGCGGCCAGCCAACATCACTCTTCCCGAGCTGTGGGCCGATGGAGCAACATAAGTATATAATTGTTATCATACACATTTATTCATACTTTCTTTATTTTCTAATGGTACATTATTTTGTTAATTCCAGGTTCTTTCCGCTCCAGGCTGGTAGAGATTTTGGCGACTTAATGCGTCGTCAATTCCATGGTCCCTATATGAACTTTGGGGATATTCCACTTGATAGACGACTCATTTGGCTCGAGATGCTTGGGGTATGCCTAAATAATACCGTCTTTGTTTACAACATTTCTTAAATATTTGCTCATTTATTTTTATTTGTTCTTATTTGCAGAAGTTGTACTGGTGGCCGGCGCAGAAAGATCAGGCGATCCAAAAGTGCTATAAGTCCGTCGCCAGCAAAAGGTTGAGGGATATGGTCAACGACCAGAAGGTGTGGCTACACTAAATAGTTATCTTCACAAGGAGTTGTTGAAGGAGGAATTGTGGGAGGCGATGAAGAAGAAGATGGACACTTCGGCCTATAAGGCCAAGTGTGAGAAGGCAAAGGCTGCCTGTGCTAAGGGTGGTCATCACTCGGGTGGATCCATCCCAATTTCAGAGCATTATCGACGTCTGGTGAGTATTCTTATTTGTTATTTCTTCAATTGTTTAAATTTAATGTTTAGTTATAAATTGATGTTTAATTGTTACAGTATGAGGAGGTCACCAGGGCTGGCGGAGACCCAAACGTCATCGACTTTCCTAAAGTTTTCGAGCGTACCCATAAGCGAAAGAAGGATGGAAAGCTCGTAGATGATTGGGCGACCAAAGCCTATCTAAGTTTTTCGAGTCCTATATCTAGTTACATTTCTTCTTTGTATTTACGTACTTAAATATATTTAGTTTACCTAAATAGTTAGTCCTAACTCTAATATGAATATTAACTCTAAATCGTAACCCTAAGTAGCATTATAAATCAAAGAAAACTTTAGGAGACGTATGAGAACCTAACCATAACAATACTTAATAGTAACTAAAATATGAATATTAACTCTAAATCTATTTCACCTATATAAATATAGGAGACGTATGAGACTTTAGAGAGTGGAGTCGGTGAGCGAGGGACTGCCGAGGGAGGAGCTGGGACTAGTCAGCCACCGATGCCGGCTGTAAAGAACGACTTGTGGATACAAGCCGTCGGTAGAGGGAAAAGGGGGCAGCGTGTACGGTACCGGATCGTTGGCATCACAGCCGTCCGTTTACTCCAGAGCTCCTTTATCTCCACCTCCACCTCCACCTCCACCTGTAGATACACAGACCGACGATACTGCCGGCACCTACACTTTACGGCAGATTACACAGATTTTGGTGGGCCTACATGGTCAGATGGCCCAGGTGGCCGGAGTTCTAAATACAGCAGGTCTGATTCCTGATGCCACTACACCGGCTCCAACTTTAACCTCAGCGCCTCTGGCAACGACTCCTCCTATGACCACAATGCCTACTACACCTGCTCCTCCAACGACCACAACGCCTCTTGTCATGCCGCTGACTCTTGCAGACGTTTCTGCCCAGGATGTACAGCGGATCGTCACTCTGGTCCTGGGGCAGATATATGCATGCGGACGGTCGACTATGCCTCTGCCACCTCCTCCACCATCAGTTTGATTTTTGTTTAATTTTTGGTTGTATTTGATCGATAAGATTGTATGAAGTTTAGGAAATTTATGTATTATTGAACAAATTTGTGGATATGTACTATATTGTGACTATTGGGGTTCATTTCTATTTTTATTGGAGTTCATTTCTGTATATATTGGTATTGGGTTAATTTCTGTATATATTGGAGTTGTATTTACTGTAATTTATGTGACTGTAATTGTATATATATATTGACAGGTTTGACCAAAGCTGGAACATTTTAGTCTGGCAATAATGAGCAGCTTAGCGACTGACCACCGACGGAATAGCGACGGATCTCTGGAAAATTTTCTAGGCTAGCGACAGACTACCGACTGAATAGCGACGTATTATTGTATATTAGCGATGAATTAGCGACGAAAATTTCCGCCGCTAACGTTTTGTCTGATACCAAAAGCGTATCAGACGAGTCAGCAATGGAAATTTTTGTCGCTAAGCTTCTGAAAAATTTGTTATTTTTGCTCACAAAATTGTGTTGGTAATCCGTCGCTAAGGCGTCGTAGAGATTGCCGACGGATAAAATTCATTGCTAATCCGTCCCTATTTTTGGTCGTATGTCCGTCGGTAATCCGTCGCTATGGCGATGAATTACCGACGGATTTGTCATAGCGACGTTATAGCTATCGACGTACCATTTCCGTCGGTAAATGACATTAGTGACGAAAATGTCGTATTTAGCGACGGATATTTCCGTCGCTAAATACCAATATTTTAATAGTGAATGACAGGTGCTTAGTAGTAAAGAATGATGAGAGTTGGCTTTGGCATATAAGACTTGAACACGCCAACATGGACACCATCTTCCGACTAGCCACCAAGAAGCTAGTTAGAGGACTCCCAAGCATTCCATTCAAGAAAGACATGATATATGAATAATGCGAGAAAAGTAAGTTAACAAAATCCTCTTTCAAATCCATCAACTTGGTGAACACTACTAGACCCCTCCAACTTATTCATATGGATCTATTCGGTCCTAGCCGAGTAGCTAGTCTTTGTGGTAAACTCTATGCTTTTGTTTTATTTCAAGATTTACTTGGATTATTTTTCTTGCAAATAGAAGTGATATTTTTTGTGAATTTGTTGCTTTTTGCAAACGTGTTCAAAATGAGAAAGGCATTATGATCAACAAAATTAGAAGTGATCATGGTGGTGAATTTGACAATGTCGATTTCAAAAATTTATGTATTAAAAATGGTTTTGGTCATGACTTTGCTTGTCCTAGAACTCCACAACAAATGGTGTTGTGGAAAGATAGAATAGAACTCTCAACGATATGGCTAGGGTCATGATAAACCAATACAAGCTCCCATAATACTTTTGGGCGAAAGCCGTTAACACGGCATGTTATGTTATAAATAGAGTCTTGATTAGACCTATTTCTAAGAAAACGCCTTATGAGCTTTAGTTTGACAAAATTCCCTCTATTGAATATTTTAAAGTTTTGGGATGCAAATGTTTTATTTTGAACACCGAAGATAACCTAGGCACATTTGAAGAAAAAGCCTATAAAGGTATCTTCCTTGGATATTCTATGCATAGTAAGGAATTTTGCGTCTTTAACAAAAGGAGTCTTGTAGTCGAAGAGTCAATCAATGTCTTTTTTGACGAACTTAACACTTCCACATATAGCTCCTTGAACGATGTTGATGACATCTCTTTTGGTTTGGAAAAATCTTCTCTTGGAGATACACGTGCTCCTTCATCTAGTAATAAAGTTGAGATTATTCCACCCGAAGATTCTTCAACCATAGAGACTCCTCAAGGGGATCGTCCCAAAGAATGGAGATTTGTCCTCCATCATCCAAAGGAACTTATCATTGGTGATCCCTCATCACGATTTAGTACTAGATCCTCTATACGATATCATTGTGCGAACATGGCTTTTATTTCTCAAATAGAGCCTAAAAATATTAATGATGCTTTTAATGATAAATTTTGGATGATTGCAATGCAAGAAGAGCTTAATCAATTTGAACGAAACAACATTTGAAATTTTTTTCCTAAGCCCCACAATTATCCTATTATTGGGACAAAGTGGGTGTTTCAAAATAAGCTTAATGAGGATAGAATCGTCACTCGTAACAAAGCCCGATTGGTTGCTCAAGGCTAGAACCAAGAGGAAGGCATTGACTATGAAGAAACCTAATCCACTCGAATACTTTGTGCCTTTGCTTGTTTTAATAATTTTAAACTTTTTCAAATGGATGTCAAAAGTGCCTTTTTGAACGGTGTTATTAAAGAAGAGGTGTATGTCAAGCAACCTCCTGGATTTGAAGATTTTCAATTTCCTGATCATGTTTTCAAACTACATAAAGCCCTCTATGGCCTCAAGCAAGCTCACCGTGCTTGGTATGAGCGTCTTAGCTCCTTTCTTATTTCTCACAACTTCTCCAAGGACAAAGTTGACACCACACTGTTTATTAAAATTCACAATGGCACACTCCTATTAGTTCAAATTTATGTTGATGATATCATTTTTTGTTCCACTAACAAGACATTATGTATAGAGTTTGCCAAAGTTATGCATGATGAGTTTAAAATGAGCATGATAGGAGAATTATCATTCTTCCTTGGATTACAAATCAAGCAAGGACCACAAGATATACTCATCAATCAAGCCAAATACACCAAGTATCTTCTTAAGCGTTTTGAACTAGACTTATCCAAATCAATAAAAACTCCTATGGCCACAACAACTAAGCTTGATGTAGATGAAAATAGTGTATCGGTCGACATTCATAAGTATCGAGGTAAGATTGGTAGCTTATTTTATTTAAATGCTAGTCGTCCCAACATCATCTTTAGTGTTTGCTTACGTGCACGATACCAAGCAAATCCCAAAGAATCACACTTATGTGCCGTTAAGCATATTTTTCGGTATCTCAAAGGCACCACTAGCATGGGACTTTGGTATCCAAAATCTTCATCCTTTGACCTTATCGGCTACTCGGATGCAGATTTTCGGATGCAAGATTGACCAAAAAAATACTAGCAGCACATACCAATTCCTTGGGAAATTCTTGGTTTCAAGGTTTAGTAAGAAACAAAACTCAGTTGCTCTTAGCACAACTAAGGTCGAATACATTGCAGCTGGATGTTCTTGTGCACAAATTCTTTGGATGACAAAAACACTTGTCGACTATGGTATTTTTTCACACAGCGTATCCATTAAATGTGATAATACTTGATCCATTAATCTCACTAAAACTCCTATTTGTCACTCACGCACAAAACACATTGAAATTTGATACCATTTTTTGCGTGATCATCAACTAAAGGGGGATATTTTGTAGGACCGTTGAGCACCTCCAGAGGGGGTGAATAGAGTGTGTGAGAGTACAGCAGAAATAATCACCAATTAAATTTTTTTTAGCAGTTTATAACTATGGCAGGAATAAAGAGACAATAATATAAATGCAGTAAAAGGTAGAAGATCAAACTCCGTGAACATCGCGATATATACTGGTTTCCCTCCGAGAAGACTAATCCAGTCGTAGGTACTCTTGCCCGCTGTTAATCCACTATTTGTAATCTAAATGAGAGCTTGTCGTCTCTTTACAACATCGTGCTTGCTGACAAGTGTACGACCGACTTTACAACACCGTACTTGGTGACGAACGCACGACTGACTCCAAAAATTGAGATGTTTTCTGAACTTGTAACCATTTTATAACTCTGCAGACCAAAGACTCTAAATCAAACAGATGTTACTGCTTTGGCTAAGAGATGTGTATGTGGAATGTGAAAGCTTTAGATCACTAAAAAACACTTTGAAGAATAGATAGAGAGAAGAGTGAATGAGTGATTAGAAATAAAAAAATTCTCTTTTATTTGTAGGTGCTTTTCCTGACCGAACTCGGACATAGTTCTGGAAGAGTTCGGATGCGAAGATCTCGCAAACGAACATTGTATGCAGATTTGGAGGCAACTAAAATTTGAATTTGGTTGACTGAACTCGGACCGAACTCGATCAGAGTTCTGTCTGAGTTCTGTCACTTCAGAACACTGATTTTGGGTCCAAATTTGCATAGGGTTTGTGGGCTATTTGGATATGTAGAGCTTTGAGAAATAGGTAGACTTTTTGAGAAAAAAGGACTGGAGATTTTCAGAAGAAATGTAAAAATGACTCAATCTGGATTCCATTACAATTGGCTTTTGGATGATGACTTGAATGCTTGTTGTGGATGCAGTACGTTCTTCTTTGATATTGGTTTCACTGACCTAAAATGTTAGTAATAGTTCGTATATTTTGCATATCAACTTAAATCGTCGTTGATTATCAAAATCAGGTGTGACCATTAGGCAATGGGCCAATAATCTTCCCCATTTTGATAATTGACAAATTTGAGTCTATACCAAAATATAGCTAATATATAAATTTGAAATAATATACCTGACTTGTTCTTTGATTCATCGTTTGAAATGTAATTTTGGTATTACTCTTCTCCCCCTTTGTCATGTACAAAATGTGTAGCTCCCCCGTAATGTGTGAAGCAAACAATTTATCCAAAATACGCAGACAAAGAAAACAAACAGAGTAATATCCACAATATAAAAGTCACAGCATAAGTAGAACTAGTAGCAGTGAACTAAAAAACTGAAATAGCATAAACTAAACTGAAGCCAAAGTACATCAGATATGCATAAAAAGTCATAACTAGGAGAGTTTATGACTACTATAATACTAGATAAAGTCTAACTATAACAGTTTAGAGTGGTACAAAATGTAGCTACAATGATCATCATCACTAGCAAATAAAACTCAAAAATACTAAACTGGAAGCCCACATCACATTTGTGCATCATCATCAGCAGGAGGAGCAGGAGGCTGTGGATCGAAGTAAGCAGTGGTCGGATCAAAGTATCCGAAGGTGGTCGAATCATCAAACCTCGATCCAGCAAAACTGGGATGATGGGTCATATGAACTGGATGTGAAGGGTCATGCGCCAAACTCCATTGTAGATCAGCGATGCTGTTCCTTAACACCTGAGCCTGTGAGGTGTTTCGGAACTCTGCATCAACATATCTTTGATAATGTTATCCCGAGAGGGTGACAAACTCATCAAAGCGATGATAACGTTGCTCAGAGAGAGCAATAAATTCATCGAAACGCTAAAAGAACTGCGGATCAAATCCTGGAGCAGGAGCAGCTGGAGCAGGAGCATCAGAATCATCAGCAGGTACAGGAGCAGGATCAGCACCGGGTGGAGGAGGAGGGTTAGGATATGTCCTAGATCTAGTCAGCCCAGAAGATGTAGAAGAATAATGGCACATAAGTGTGATTCCTTAGGATTAGCTTGATATCTAGCACAGATGCAAATGCTAAACATGATATCAGGATGACTAGCAGTTAAATATAATAAACTACCAATCATACATCGATACGTACGTTGCTCGACTGGTTTGCTACTTTCATCAATGTCAAGCTTTGGAGTTCCGATAGGCTTTACGTTATCGAAGTCATACTTCCTCAGTAAGTTCTTCGTCTACTTAGCTTGGTTGATTAATGTTCCCTGTGAGTGTTGTTTGATCTGAAGTCCTAGAAAGTAGTTCAACTCTCCCATCATACTCATCTCAAACTCACTCTGCATACACTTAGCAAATTTTTGATAGAGTTTTTCGTTAGTGGAACCGAAAATGATGTCATCGACATATATTTGTACAAAAAGAATATCATCATCTAAAGACTTGATAAACAGAGTAGTATCAACTCTTCTTTTTGAAAAACCATTTTCAAATAGAAAGATACTTAGGCGTTCATACCAAGCGCAAGGGGCTTGTTTGAGTCCATAGAGTGCTTTTCTAAGTTTGAAGACGTGATCAGGTTTTTAAAAATCTTCAAAACTAGGGGGTTGTTTCACAAAAACTTATTCTTTCAAGTATCCATTTTAAAATGCACTTTTTATGTTCATTTGAAATAATTTAAAATCATGAAAGCATGCAAATGTACAAAACATGCGAATAGCTTCTAGTCTAGCAACATGAGCATATGTCTCGTCATAATCAATACCTTCTTCTTGATTATAACCTTGTGCTACTATACGTGCTTTGTTGCGTAGAACTTGCCCATCCTCACTCAGTTTATTTCGGAACACCTATTTGGTACCAATTATCGATTGACCAATAGGTTTAGGAACGAGTTCCCAAACTTAGTTTCTCTCAAATTGATTAAGTTTCTCTTGCATGGCATCAATCCAAAATTCATCAGCAAAAGCATCTGCTACAGTTTTAGGTTCTACTTGCGATATGAAAGCTACATTAGCTGCTATATCAGTGATCTTATTTGAAGAACGTGTACTTACACCTTTAGATACATCACCTATAATGAGCGTCTCTGGATGATCTGGCAGGAATCTCCAAGATTTGAATCTCTCTGTTAGATCTTCCACATGGCTCTCTCCGGTAGCAGTATCTTTGGATGACTTGGATTTAACCTGTGCATCTTCCTAACACTGTCGCTAGATCTGTGACTATTGAGCTCATCAAAAGTAACGTTAATAGATTATTCAACAATCACAAATATTTTATTGAATACTTTATATCCCTTACTTTTAGCAGCATATCTGAGAAATATCCTTTCATCTGCTTTAGAGTCGAACTTTCCCAAGTTGTCCTTGGTGTTCAGGATAAAATAGCAACATCCAAAGACTTTAAAGTAAAAATGTTTGGAATCCTTCCAAACCAAATCTCATATGGTATTTTCTTTGAGATAGGTCAAATTAACACCCTATTCAAAACATGACAGGCTGTGCTAACAACATCTGCCCAAAAATATATAGGAAGATTATGCTGATTCAGTACGACTCTAGCCATTTCGCTTAGAGTACGATTCTTTTGCTCCATAACACCATTCTGTTGGGGAGTTCTAGGACAAAAAACTCGTAGTAATATCCATTATCTTATCCGTGTTACCGGTAGTAGATGTCTCTCTAATATCTTCGAGAAGATTAGACAATCTTTCTACTTCGGTTGTGCATGCCTTAACCTCTTTGCGAGATTGCTTATACTTGTCTAACACATTTCTGTGTTCTTCAAGTAGTTCGCTAAAAGCATTTTTTAATTCATCGAAAGTAAAGTCATCATATAGAGGGTTAGCTGATACCTTATCGAATGCCATAAGACAAACATTTACAGTGCTGCAGGGTTTGTCCTCTTCCTCTGATTCACTGGCATCACTTTCGTGCCAGATGCTTGTATTTGCATACTTTCGACCAGTTGTAGCTTTTCTTCTTGATCTCGATCTATCATATGGAATACTTTTCTTTGACATTGGACAGTCCTTCTTTATATGTCCTGACTTCTTACATCCAAAGCATATCGTTTCTTCTTCGTTGCTTTCATGGACGCCTTTCTTCCTTCTGTTTGATTTCTCAAACTTTAGGAATTTTCTGAAGTTCTTCACTAATAGGGCTTTTTTATCACCACTTGATGATTCTTCATCAGATTCATTGCATACAACTCTTTTGGCTTGCGCTTTGAAGGCGATCGACTTTTTTTTAGGGATCACTTTTTCAAACTCTTGTAGGTCCAGCTCATGGGTCATCAGCTTGCCCATGAGTGTCTCCAGAGTCATGATGGTGAGATCGTTTTCTTTAATGATTGCAGTAGCCTTTGGGTTACAGTTCTTGGTTAGAGCCCGTAGCACTTTCCTGATCTTCTCATGGTTACTGTAATCCTTACCAAGAGATTACAAAGAATTAGTAATATTTAGGAAACGAGTAAACATTTGTGTAATTGACTCACCAAATTTCATCTTAAAATATTCATATTCATGTGTTAGTCTGCTGATTTTGGATTCTTTTACTTGGGAAGTCCCCTCATGGGTTACCTCAAGAAGTCTCCAAATATCATGAGACATAGTACAGGTAGAAACTCGATTGAACTCTGTTTTATCAATTGTATAGAATAGTGGATTGATGGTACATGCATCTAGACTAGCCTTTGACTTTTCTTTGTATGTGTATTTGTCATGTGACTTGTCTACAAATTTACCTTCAATCACTACAGGTGTCGGTTTCTTATAACCGTCAACTACTATAGACCAAAGATCAAAGTCAAGAGACTTTAGAAAGAAAGTCATTCATGTTTTCTAATAAGTATAGTTCGTTCCATCAAATAGTGGGGGTCTATTTATGGATTGCCCTTCACCGTTGAATATTGATTTCAAGCTGCCATATATACTCTCTAGGGTTGTTATATTAGAATATAATCTGCTCTGATACCAATTGTAGGACCGTTGAGCACCTCTAGAGGGGGTAAATAGAATGTGTGAGAGTGCAGCAAAAATAATCACCAATTAAAAAACTTTAAGCAGTTTATAACTATGGCAGGAATAAAGAGACAGTAATATAAATGCAATAAGAGATAGAAAATCAAACTCAGTGAATACTGCGATATATACTAGTTTTCCTATGAGAGGACTAATCCAGTCGTAGGTACTCTTGTCCGCTGTTAATCCACTATTTGCAAGCTAAATGAAAGCTTGACGTCTCTTTACAACACCATGCTTGGTAAAAAGTGCACGACCGACTTCACAATATCGTGTTTGGTGACGAGCGCACGACTGACTCCGAAAACTGAGATGTTTTCTGAACATGTAACCTCTTTACAACTCTACAGACCAAAGACTCTAAATCAAGCAGATGTTACTTGCTTTGGCTAAGAGATGTATAGGTGGAATGTGAAAGCTCTAGATCACTGAAAAATACATTAAAGAATAGATAGAGAGAAGAGTGA
Organism: Iris pallida; assembly: GCA_029216955.1. Taxonomy (NCBI): domain Eukaryota; kingdom Viridiplantae; phylum Streptophyta; class Magnoliopsida; order Asparagales; family Iridaceae; genus Iris; species Iris pallida. Next base: position 2,502,445 of record JANAVB010017197.1, on the reverse strand, counting down.
ATGAGTGATTAGAAATAAAAAAATTCTCTTCTATTTATCGGTGTTTTTCCTGACTGAACTCGGACAGAGATCTGGCAGAGTTCGGATGCGAAGATCTCGTAAACGAACGTTGTATGCAGATTTGGAGGCAACTAAAATTTGAATTTGGGATGACCGAACTCGGTCAGAGTTTTGTCTGAGTTCTGTTACTTCAGAACACAGATTTTAGGTCCAAATTTGCATAGGATTTGTGGGCTATTTGGATATGTAGAGCTTTGAGAAATAGGTAGACTTTTCGAGAAAAAGGACTAGAGTTAACCTAAGCCAGTAATACCCGATCAATTTTACATTTATTCTCCTAGACTCAACTTAGGATAAAATACATAAGAAATGTAAAAATGACTCGATCTGGATTCCATTATAATTGGCTTTTGGATGATGACTTGAATGCATGTTGTGGATGCAGTACGTTCTTCTTTGACATTGGTTTCACTGACCTGAAATATGAGTAATAGTTCGTATATTTTGCGTATCGACTTAAGTCGTCGTTGATTATCAAAATCAGGTGTGACCATTAGGCAATGGGCCAACATATTTTTTCGAATTTATTGACACAGACCATCAATTTGCTGATATCTTCACCAAACCTCTCGCCGAAGATCAGTTTTTCTTTATTTGTCGCAAAATCGTCCTCCTTGAAAAATTATTATGAAATTTTGTTTTCCAACTCTTCGGGTTATCCGAAGGATTTCCACAAAAATCTGTCGGATAATCCGAACTCTTCCAGTAAGATTTCTTCGATAAAAACGGATCATCCAACGGATTTTTGCAGAAATCTGTCAGATTTTTCATCATTAATTACTCGGCACAGACTGCCAAAAGTTGACTGATCATCTACCGAAATGGTTTAACTTTTCACCTACCATAGTTAATTCGTCCCTATCTTCACCCGGATCTTCCGTCGGCAATCCGCGAAAATTCGTCAGATTTTTCGTTCGCGTGTTCTGGACACAGAATTCGAACGGCTGCTACCTCTTCACTTTCCCAAAAATATGTTCCCACTAACTCCTTCCCACCAACCATTACCCCCCTACACCTTTAACTATTATTTAATGTAACGCCCCAGAACCAGAATACTGGAGAGCGGGGGCGTACATAGCCAGCTACGTATATTGAAGTACAACCCACCTCGCTATACGGTCACGGCTGTCTAGATACATAAGGGTTTAACTGCAAGCCAACAGTCTCCTATAGTCAAGAACAAGCCTATTGTCTCAATCTCAAGCAAGAAATAATAGTTACAAGATGTCAGAGCACCAAATATATAATAGTAAGGCGTCCCATACATTACATATTGGATGATCATGAAGCTAGTCGTACAAAATATCAAGACTAGCAAGAGTTCAGTCATACATGATCAACCCTAGGATCTGTCAATCATGTTACAGCCTGTAGGCAGACAGTAAATAGAGGAGCAATACGAGCTAACACGTGCTCGCCGGCTAAACGCCTCAAAAGAATAATTTTTACAATAAAGTGGGAGGACAAAAAAGAAACCCACTCGTTGCCAGGGTTACGCCTGGTGGTCACCATCTGGCTGGAAGATAGGTGGATCCTCTGGTGCTGCTCCGATATCTGGCCACACAAAACCAGCTGGGTCAGACCCCAGAAAGAGCAAGTGCCACAAGGAGGCTTCACTTAGGAACTAAAACCAGCATATCACAATAGAATATTAAAGATAAATAATAAATAAAGAACTGAAAATAATAGAGATAACAATGGTAAACTGAGTACAAAGAAATCATTCAAGTAGCCAGGTCACAACCCTTAAACCAAACAAGGACCGGGGTTGCAGCCCTTCACCTGAATAAAAACCCGTCTCTAATACTATTGGTACAGAGAAGACAATAAACGAAGAGAGGACACAGAACTGCTCCGGGAGCCAGGTTACAACCCTTAAACCAAACAAGGACCGAGGTTGTAATCCTTCGCCTGAACAGAACTGGACCCCTGATCTTTATTGCTAAGGCCAGTATAAATAATCATGGTATTAAGGTAAGGTAAACCATGACGAACATGGCATGGGGTTGAAATAAGATAATAAATGAAGAGAGGACACAGAACTGCTCCGGGAGCCAGGTTACTACCCTTAAACCAAAAAAGGACCGGGGTTGTAACCCTTCGCCTGAACAGAACTGGACCCCCGATCGTTATTGTTAAGGCAAGCATCAATAATCATTTCATGTCACAATCTTGCACAGGATCACGATAAGACTAAGCGAGAATAAACTTCATCCAATCAATCACGGCCAATCAAGAGTACGGCTTGATACTTTTAACTAACTAGGGTTATCACAGGCCTAGTTACTAGCAAGATGCAATAAGATTAACCCAACAACCACAAGCCCTACAGACCATCCGGTTATCCAGGTCGAATGTCCATTTATGAAGAATGCAACACGTGACTGTGTGCTGGAAATGTGCCCTACTCGTCGGTAGGCTGCAAGTCCACTGAATGCGCCCAGATAACGGGATTGCCTGTAGCTGGAAATCTCTTCATGACTACTGAATCATTCTAGTTAATTAGCCTTAGTCAACTTCAGTAGGTACCCCTGACCGTGGTAATCAGGGATCCCCATCCTAGACATTATGCAAGACAGTACCAGTTTATTTATACAAACGCAATCGCCCACGGTGTCCAGGTCATTCATACTTGTCATGTCAAGCTAGCTGTCGTAACAGCATGTCATGATATATCATGTCAGTTTACTTGTCAAGAGTGTGCCACAGCGGGCCACTATCATATTCTATTCTTACATTATCATGAATGAGAAAAAACTTGCATAAAATAACTAATAACATATTCTTGAAGCCAATGAAAAGATCTACAACTTTTATGTTGGGAGTTGGAAAAAATTCTGGCCACAATTCAGCCAAATAGGACTTAAAATAGCCAAAAACAGCCAAAATAGACACTATGCGACACTATTCAGCACTATACGGTACTATTCATGCTTATGCGGCACTCCCATATGCGGCTGGACACTATGCGGCACTATGCAGCACTCTCTTATGCGGCTGGGCAGTATGCGACACTCTTATGCGGCTAGATACTATGCGGTACTGTGCAGCACTCTTATGCGGCTGGACACTATGCGGCACTATACAGCACTCTTATGCTGCTGGACACTATACAGCACTATGCAGCACTCTCATGCGGCTGGGCACTATGCAGCACTCTCATGCGGCTGGGCAATATGTGGCACTATACAGCACTCTCATACGGTTGGGCACTATACGGCACTATGCAGCACTCTTATGCGGTTGGGCACTATGCGGCACTATGCAGCACTCTCATACGGTTGGGCACTATGCAGCACACTTATGCGGTTGGGCACTATGCGGCACTATGCAGCACTCTCATGCGGTTGGGCACTATACGGCACTATGCAGCACTCTTATGCGGCTGGACACTATGCGGCACTATGCAGCACTCTTATACGGCTTGGCATTATGCGACACTATACAACACTCTCATGCGGTTGGGCACTATGCGGCACTATTCATCGTCCCTGCCAAAATCAGCACAGATGAACATAGAAATGGCCAAAAAATTTTTTTTGCCATAACTTCCTCAAAATAAGTCGAAATCCAACTTTTTAAAGGTCTATTTTGGGTAAAATCGAATTCTCTACAACATGGAACAATCAAAACATGAAAATAATGAAGTTTAATAGATCAAAATCCAAGAAAATCGAAAATAATATAAACTTAGATCTACAAGAAAATATCCATCAAAATAGAAAATGCCAAGTTCTAAAGTATCTTAGAATCTCGCGAGGAAGACAATAGAACAACAAAAATGGAGTTTCTCCATGAAGCAAGTTGCACTTGCCTAAGCTTCTCTTGGTAGGTGGAGAAGTTAAGGGGAAGAAGATGAAGAATAAATAAAAAGTAAAGATGAGAGAGAAGGGGGTTGGGTTTTAAATGATGATGGTAGTGGTAGGTAAGGGTTTTCTTTTGGTTCATGATGAACCCAAAAGTAAACCAAATCAAGCTAAACCGAACCAAGTTAAGCCATAACCAATGAAATGCCAAAATAACCATGCTAATGCAACATGCTAAAAATAAAATCATGACTAGCTAACCATGACTAATAAAAATACGGACCCAAAATATGTACACGTATACGAAAATACGTAACACGGATTTCGAGGGTGATAACTCTATCCACCTTAAAAGAATTTCGTCCTCGGAATTTAATTAAAAAGGCTAGAGGTGTCGGGACAAGTTACACTATCAGATGCAATCTACAGCTAAGCAATCAAATATGCAAGCAAGGATTCGAAGTGTAAGGCATAAGAAAGATATTATACCTCACGAGTCAAACAGGTCGGGATATCGCGATCGGATATCATCCTTACGCTCCCACGTTGACTCACCCAAAGAGTGATGACCCCAAGCAACTCGGACTAACTTGATAGTCTTGTTCTTGAGTGTCTTCTCTCTTTGGTCCAATATAGACATGGGCCTCTCCTCATACGAAAGGTTGATACCAACAACCAATTCTGAATGATCCAGGATGTGGCTCGGGTCCGGGATATACCATCGCAGTTGGGATACATGGAATACGTCATGCACCTCACGTAGCGATATTGGAAGAGCGAGACGATAGGATACATCTCCTACTCGCTCCAGAATGTCAAATGGCCCTATATACCTAGGACTAAGCGTTCTCCGCATGCCGAAACGAATGACGCCATGGTTAGGCAAAATCCTCAGGAATACATGGTCGCCGACAGAAAACTCAAGAGGGGACCGATGAGAATAGGCCCAATGACGCTGGCGATCTTGGGCAACTTGAAGATGATCTCTGACTCTCCTGACCACCTCAACGGTCTGAGCAATCATTTATGGACCGAGCATCTGCCTCTCTCCGATATCGTCCCATGCTAGCGGGGATCGGCACTTCCTACCATACAGTGCCTCGAACGGTGCCATCTGGATGCTGGCCTGGAAACTGTTGTTGTATGAGAACTCTACCAGGTGCAGGTGATCTTTCCACGAACCATCGAAGTCGAGCGTATAAGATCTCAACATATCTTCGAGAGTCTGGATCGTGCATTCTGACTGGCCATCTGTCTGTGGGTGATATGTTGAGCTGAACTGGAGGCGAGTCCCCAAACTCTCTTGCAGGCTACGCCAAAAGTACGATATAAATCTTGTATCTCTGTCCGAGGTGATACTGACTGGTATACCGTGCAATCTGATAATCTGCCGGAGATACATCTCCGCTAGCTGAGCCGTCGACTGACCAACTCTGAACGGAAGAAAGTGAGCCACCTTCGTGTGCCTGTCTATGACAACCCAAATAGCGTCTCTGCCAGCTGGGGATCTAGGCAATCCAGTCACAAAATCTATGGTTATATGCTCCCATTTCTACTCTGGAATTGGCAATGGTTGAAGTAGTCCAGCTGGTCTCTGATGTTCAGTCTTAACTTGTTGGCAGACTAAACAACGAGAGACAAACCGGGCTATCTCCCTCTTCATGCCATTCTACCGAAAGTGCTGGCAGATATTACGGTACATCTTCGTGCCACCGGGATGAATGGAATACTACAATCTGTGGGCCTCTGCCATGATCTCCTGTCTGATATCTCCACTTGGTACACAAAGACGATTCCTATGTCGAAGTGTACCATCTTTATGGATACATAACTCTGGTCTTCGTCCTGCCTCACACTCTGCTCTGAGTCGCTGAAGCTTAGAATCTGCCGACTGTGCCATCTGGATCCTTTCGACTATGCTGGACTGAACCTGTATGCTGGCCATCGATGCTATATTGGTAGGAAGGACAACTTCTATTCCCATCTTCTGAAGATCGGCTAATAACTCCGGCAGCGCTGTGAGAAAATAAACTCCAGCTCTCCTGCTCAATGCATCTGCAACAACGTTGGCCTTCCCAGGATGATACTGCAGGTTGACATCATAATCCACAAGCAGCTCTAGCCATCTCCTCTGACGCATGTTGAGATCCTTCTGGGTGAACACATACTTCAGACTCTTGTGGTCGGTGAAAATCTCTACCGTATCTCCATATAGGTAGTGCCTCCACAACTTAAGTGCAAATACTACTGCTGCCAACTCCAAGTTATGGGTTGGGTAATTTCTCTCATGATCACGAAGTTGTCGTGACGCATAAGCTATTACCTTCCCATGCTGCATCAGAACACATCCTAAACCTCTGCCTGAAGTATCGCCATATACTGAGAATCTTCCGGTTCCATCTGGAAGCGTGAGAATAGGAGCCGTCATCAAGCCTCGCTTCAACTTCTCAAAAGAATCCTGGCACTCTGTTGTCCAAGTAAACTGCACATCCTTGTGGGTCAACTGGGTCAATGGCGCTGAAATTCGAGCAAAGTCTGAAACAAATCGCCGGTAGTAGCCGGCCAAGCCAAGAAAACTACGAATTTCTGCCACTGTGCTAGGTACCGGCCACGTTTCAATGGCCACGATCTTCTGGAGATCTACTTCAACCCCTCCTCTGGTGATGATATGACCCAAGTACGAAATGCGATCGAGCCAGAACTCGCATTTACTGAACTTGGCATAAAACTGGTGCTCTCTGAGAATCTGAAGAACCACACGGAGATGCTGCTCATGCTCCGCCTCACTCTTACTGTAGACCAGGATGTCGTCTAGGAACACAATCACGAACTGATCCAAATAAGGCATGAAGATATGATTCATGAGGTCCATGAATACGGCTGGCGCATTGGTTGCTCTAAATGGCATAACAAGGAACTCCCAATGCCCATACCTCGATCTGAACGTTGTCTTCGGGATGTCCTGCTCTCTGACTCTGATCTGGTGGTATCCTGACCGCAAGTCAATCTTCGAAAATACTGACGCCCCTTTAAGTTGATCAAACAAGTCATCTATCCTCGGGAGAGGGTATCTGTTCTTGATTGTCACTGAGTTCAAGGTACGATAATCAACACACAATCTGGACGTACCATCCTTCTTTTTCATAAAAAGCATCGGGGCTCCCCAAGGTGATCCACTAGCAAGAATGAACCCCTTGGTTCTGAGTTCTTCAGTCATCTTGTACAATATCTCTATCTCTGACGGTGCCATCCTGTAGACTCTCTCTGACACTGGGGTTGTCCCAGAAATCAAGTCGATGGTAAACTCGATCTCTTGCTCCTGCGGCATTCCTGGAAGCTCTTCTGGAAAAACATCTGGAAACTCCTCGACTATCCGAGGAAACTTTACTGCTACGGCCATCCGCAATAATAGAGGAGAAGGTTCAACTTCACCTCGGAAGAAAAAAAATTCCGGTTCGCCTGGAATGCTAAAAACAACCCTGCCAATGTGGCAGTCTATCCTAGCATACTGGTCCCTCAACCAATCCATCCCTAAGACCACATCATAATCGGCCATCGGGAACTCTATCAATCTAGCCGGGAATTCTCTACCGCTAACTACGATCCGACACGAGAAAAATACTCTATCTACTCCCACAAGTCCGTTACCAGTAAGTATATTGAGCCTTACTGATAATGACTCAGGCTCCAATCCTACCCGTGTCGCAAATCGTGCAGACATAAATGAATACGAAGCACCAGAGTCAAATAATACTGAATCTGGAAAGGTGTTGACGAGAATAGTACCTGCCACTACCTCTCCTGGTGCTAATCCTTCTTCTTCCATGGTCAAGGCCAACACTTGACCATGTCCTCTGGGTATGGGTTCCCTCTGCTAAAAATTCCTCTGCCTACTCTGGATCAGGGCTTGGGCATACTGCTGCGGTCTCTGCTGCTGGAATGCCTGGGCCTGCGTCGGCAATGGCCTCGGGAATGGGTACTACAGCTGCTGCTGCTGCTGAACTGGTGCTGGTCCTCTAACTGAAGTACTAGAGAAGGCCGATGAACTCCCCCTGTTCGGGTAGTTCCCAACATTGTGGTCCGGGGCACCACAAACCAAGCACAAACCCTGTGCTCTGCGACACTCTGATACCACATGCCCTGGCTTCCCGCAGTGTGAACATCCTTCTGCGGAAGACTGCTTCTGCTTCTGCTGCTGAGGGTACGTCGGGATAGAATGCTGAACCGATGTCACTGAGGCCATCTGCCTCGGAGCTCCAATGGTCAAAGCCCTGGCTGCCGGGGCTGGTGCTGATGACTGATTCATCTGACCGTGGGATCGCTTCCGACCTCCGGTCCTATCCACGATCCTCTGGGAGGTATATTCATGCCTCCGGGCAGCCCTCAGTACTGCATCAAAGGTTTGATGCTCAAACTGTTCTATCGCCAACAAAATCTCTAGGTGGAGCCCCTGCTGGAACCGCTGGGCTCTATTGAACTCGGTCGCCACCAAGGTGGAAGCAAATCGACTAAGCCTGGAGAACTCGGCCGCATATCCATCGACCGTCCTGCCCATCTGCTTCATATTGGTGAACCTCGTCTGTAGATCATACCGAGCTACAGCATCGAAGTACTTGGTCTGGAATCTCTCCCTGAATACTGCCCAGGCAATAGGGGCCACTAATCCAACGGCCTGCGCCGCCCACCAGCTGTGGGCAAGATCTAGTAACTGCAGGCGTACTACGGCCACCTTCTCGTTCTCTGGAGTCATGGCTGCTTCTAGAATCACCTCTGTGTCCTGAAGCCATGCATCTGTAGCGATCACATCTTCACTGCCGCCGAAGAAGGGAGGGTTCAAGCGCTTGAAGCTGTTGGCCGCACTATTACCCTGATGACCTCCTCTGGTCAAAGCGTCTGCCACCGCCTGGTACAAGGCATCTCCTCTACGATCCTGGGAGGCTAATAGTGACCTGATGAGACCTACCAAAGTGCCATCATCAGGCTCTACAGGCTGGACGGGCTGAACTGGTGGCTCTCCTCCAGTAGGCATGACTCTGGAGGCTACTCCTGAATGCTGGACTTGATCTCCAGGTTGCTGCTGGTCCACGGGAGGTGCCCCGCCTTGCTGATCGGCAGGTCCAGAAACAATGCCGCTGAAGAAGACGACATAGGGAACAATAAGGAAGGACCAGAACAGATAAACGATACAAGCATGTGATCAGGTCAAGATTACAGGGATTCAGAAGATACGAGCAGAGATCAAGGGCGAGTACTGATTGAGACATCTATTCGGTAAACCCTCACATATCTTGATTTACAATACCTACATGGGCCACCACTTAAACCATGTAACGCCCCAGAACCAGAATACTGGAGAGCGAGGGCGTACATAGCCAGCTACGTATATTGAAGTGCAACCCACCTCGCTATACGGTCACGGCTGTCTAGATACATGAGGGTTTAACTAAAAGCCAACAGTCTCCTATAGTCATGAACAAGCCTGTTGTCTCAACCTCAAGCAAGCAATAATAGTTACAAGATGTCAGAGCACCAAATATATAATAGTAAGGCGTCCCATACATTACATATTGGATGATCATGAAGCTAGTCGTACAAAATATCAAAACTAGCAAGAGTTCAGTCATACATGATCAACCCTAGGATCTGTCAATCATGTTACAGCCCATAGGCAGATAGTAAATAGAGGAGCAATACGAGCTAACACGTACTCGCCGGCTAAACGCCTCAAAATAATAATTTTTACAATAAAGTGGGAGAATAAAATAGAAATCCACTCGTTGCCAGGGCTACGCCTGGTGGTCACCATCTGGCTGGAAGATAGGTGGATCCTCTGGTGCTGCTCCGATATCTGGCCACACAAAACCAACTGGGTCAGACCCCAGAAAGAGCAAGTGCCACAATGAGGCTTCACTTAGGAACTAAAACCAGCATATCACAATAGAATATTAAAGATAAATAATAAATAAAGAACTGATAATAGAGATAACAACGGTAAACTGACTACAAAGAAACCATTCAAGTAGCCAGGTCACAACCCTTAAACCAAACAAGGACCGGGGTTGCAGCCCTTCACCTGAATAGAAACCCGTCTCTAATACTATTGGTACAGTGAAGACAATAAACGAAGAGAGGACACAGAACTGCTCCGGGAGCCAGGTTACAACCCTTAAACAAAATAAGGACCGGGGTTGTAACCCTTCGTCAGAACAGAACTGGACCCCTGATCTTTATTGCTAAGGCCAGTATAAATAATCATGGTATTAAGGTAAGGTAAAACATGACGAACATAGCATGGGATTGAAATAAGACAATAAACGAAGAGAGGACACAGAACTGCTCCGGGAGCCAGTTATAACCCTTAAACCAAATAAGGACCAGGGTTGTAACCCTTCGCCTGAACAGAACTGGACCCCCGATCGTTATTGTTAAGGCAAGCATCAATAATCATGTCATGTCACAAACTTACACAGGATCAGGATGAGACTAAGCTGGAATAAACTCCATCCAATCAATCACGGCCAATCAAGAGTACGGCTTGATACTTTTAACTAACTAGGGTTATCACAGGCCTAGTTACTAGCAAGATGTAATGAGATTATCCCAACAGCCACAAGCCCTTATAGACCATCCGGTTATCCAGGTCAAATGTCCGTTTATGAAGAACGCAACACGTGACTGTGTGCTGGAAATGTGCCCTACTCGTCGGTAGACTACAAGTCCACTGAATGCGCCCAGATAATAGGATTTTCTGTAGCAGGGAATCTCTTCATGACTACTGAATCATTCTAGTTAATTAGCCTTAGTCAATTTCAGTAGGTACCCCTAACCGTGGTACTCAGGGATCCCCATCCTAGACATGATGCAAGACAGTACCAGTTTATTTGTACAAACGCAATCGCCCACGGTGTCCAGGTCATTCATACTTGTCATGTCAAGCTAGCTGTCGTAACAGCATGTCATGATATATCATGTCAGTTTACTTGTCAAGATTGCGCCACAGCGGGCCACTATCGTGTTCTATTCTTACAATATCATGAATGAGAAAAAACTTGCATAAAATAAATAATAACATATTCTTGAAGCCAAGAAAAAGATCTACAACTTTTATGTTGGGAGTTGGAAGAAATTCTGGCCACAATTCAGCCAAATTGGACTTAAAATAGCCAAAAACAGCCAAAATAGGCACTATGCGGCACTATTCAGCACTATGTGGCACTATTCATGCTCATGCGGTACTACCATATACGGTTGGACACTATGCGGCACTATGCAGCACTCTCTTATGTGGCTGGACACTATACAACACTATGCAGCACTCTTATACGGCTGGACACTATGCGGCACTATGCAGCACTCTTTTGTGGCTGGTCACTATGCGGCACTAAGCAGCACTCTTATGCGGCTGGATACTATGCAGCACTCTCATACGGCTGGGCACTATGCAGCACTCTTATGCGGCTGGGCACTACGTGGTACTATGCAGCACTCTCATGCGGTTGGGCACTATGCAGCACTCTTATGCGGTTGGGCACTATGCGGTACTATGCAGCACTCTCATGCGGTTGGGCACTATGTGGCACTATGCAGCACTCTTATGCGGCTGGGCACTATGCGGTACTATGCAGCACTCTCATGCGGTTGGACACTATGCGGCACTATGTAGCACTCTCATGCGGTTTGGCACTATACGGCACTATTCATCGTCCCTGCCAAAATCAGCACAGATGAACATAGAAATGGCCAAAAATGCTTTTGGCCATAACTTCCTCAAAACAAGTCGAAATCCAACTTTTCAAAGGTCTATTTTGGGTAAAATCGAATTTTCTACAACATGGAACAATCAAAACATAAAAATAATAATGTTTAATAGATCAAAATCCAAGAAAACCGAAAATAATATAAACTTAGATCTATAAGAAAATATCCATCAAAATAGAAAATGTCAAGTTCCAAAGTATCTTAGAATCTCGCGAAGAAGACAATAGAACGACAAAAATGGAGTTTCTCCATGAAGCAAGTTGCACTTGCCTAAGCTTCTCTTGGTAGGTGGAGAAGTTAAGGGGAAGAAGATGAAGAATAAATGAAAAGTAAAGATGAGAGAGAAGGGGGTTGGGTTTTAAATGATGATGGTGGTGGTAGGTAAGGATTTTCTTTTGGTTCATGATGAACCCAAAAGCAAACCAAACCAAGCTAAACCGAACCAAGCTAAGCCATAACCAATAAAATGCCAAAATAACCATGCCAATGCAACATGCTAAAAATAAAATCATGTAGCTAACCATGACTAATAAAAATACGGACCCAAAATATGTACACGTATACGAAAATACGTAACACGGATTTCGAGGGTGACATTTAAACCCCTCTTCCTCCTTCACACTCCCTACCACTTCGAAAACTGTTCTCTACTTCAACTCCTCTCCTTCCCATGGCCTCCCACAAAAGAACTCGCCATGAGGGCTCCTCCTCCTCCGCTACTCTGCCTTCCGCCTTCCTCTTCTCTCCTTCACCAACCCAAGGCTACAACCCCACCATCTTCACATCCATTCCCGTGAATGGTTCGTCCACTACCACAAAGCTTCCATCTGCCACAAAAAGCCTATTTGCTGGCTCGTCTTCCCTAAACAATGGGAATTCTTTGAGTTTACGGGGATTACAGACCTTCTGGAGTGGCAGGTCAACATCTACCCTCCTGTCATCCGGATGTTCTACTGTAATTTGGTTCCTGCCAAAGGAAGGGCCAGAGTTCGAAACCAAAGTCGACAGGGTCAAAATCACCGTCACCGCCTCCTCCATGGCCAGCATCCTTAGCCTGAATGAACGAAAATCCTACTGCCCTCTCTCCATGATGAATGAAGACTTGGCCATCTCCAAAGATCTTTCATACGAAGAGTTTCTATTCAACATCTGCGATCGGCCTGCTGTTCTGAAGCTGGACGACAAGTACCTCAATCCGTTCTTCTATGACTTCTATCGCATCCTCTGCTATACCATCACTCCGAAGCTTGGGAACATAGACAGTCTCACCTTGGAAGAGTTAATTATAATGTATTACCTTGTCTCCAAACATCCCTTCTCACTGGCCAAAAATATCATCTTCACTATGATTCAAATTCGGGAATCCTTCCATCATTCTCTCCTCTTTGGAATGTTCTTCTCCTTGATCCTAGAAGCCAATGGGGTCAACTTAACTAACTACCCCATAGGTGAACGGCCTACCTTGCTTGCAAAAACTGTAGTCACAAGTCGAGGATGAGGGGATTGCCAATCTAGAAGCTGTCAACCTATAACATACAATATACCACAAACCATGTATGAAAGACACAAGTCAATTCTAAGGTTATAGTTTTAAATTTATGGAATAAGTGGCTAATGGGTTAACTAATCTAATAATAGTTAATTATGGAATAAATTCCTGAATAACCTAATTTAACCTAATAATAATCTGAATATAATCTAAACATGCAAGTTTGGTCATCAAAAGTCATGTTTCTAATTTTGGAAACCATGACACACAAATCGAGGCGTGTCATTGACTATCTAGTCAAACATCGTAAACTCTAGATTTAAAAAGTGCAACTTGGAAGATTTTCGCACCATGTGTGCGCTGGAATCAACCTTGCCGCAAATTCATGTTTTGGTCAAAAGATATCGCTGTTATGGCTAATCGTGACCAAAACGGTAATTCATCGATCAATTCTGAGTTCAACAGAATAACTAAAATACTAGATGAAAGAATTAATTTCTGGAAAAAAATATATGTCGTACAGATCTGTGTTAGATTTTCGACACTTTAAACGGTTCATGATTTCGATTTCCGGTCCTCCCGAAATCTCGAAAACACCAAAACGTGTCAAGTTTCGGACAACCGACACTCTACGAATTTTACAGAAATTAAGATTCAGAGATAATAAAAATAAATTTGATATTCAAAAATTATACCTCAATACGAATCCAACAAAAAAAATGGCACGCAAAAAGGAGGTCGGAGTTGTCCGCAATCGCCTCGGGAAGTCAGGGGTCTCCTTGGAAAAAGTTTCCTCAAAATCGGCCAGAATTAAATTAGGGTTTACTGTTCAGCAAAAAAAAATAAAAAATAATATATATATATATATATATATATATATATATATATATATATATATATATATATATATATATATATATATATATATATATATATATAGGGCGAGTACAGTCAGCACCTGCTGACTAGGCGCTGCAATGGCTGATGGGTGGGCCCGGCCAGCGCTGACTGGGTATAACTGGATAATTAATTACAGAAAATGATTTAAAAATTATTCTAAGGCCAAATAAACTGAAATAAAATCCTAAAAATTCCTAAAAAAAATTGTAGAAAATTACAGAAAATATATCTAACCTCCTAGAATATAAATAAAAATAATTTATCTCATATTAGTCAAAAATGGCCACATAATAAATATTAGAAGCCTTTAAAATATATAAAACTTAATAAAATAAATATCTAAAAATTGCAAAAAAAAATCTATAAAATTATAGAAAATATTTATAACCTACTAGAGCCTACATAAAATACTGGGTCTCAAAATAGTCTCAAATAAACCTATTGTAAAATCTTGAAAGTCATTAAAATATTACACCTTAATAAATAAATATCTAAAAACCTCTAAAAATTATAATAAGCTATAAAATAATTAAACAATGCTTATATAAACCATATAAGGGCCAAATGACAATAATATGATCATAGCTCTCTTATGAGCTTAGGTACAAATCCTAATGACCATAAAAGTTAATCATAATCAAAATAAATAAAAAATCAGGAAGTGGGCTTACAAATCTACCCACCTTAGAAAAATTTCGTACTCGAAATTTCAAAGGATACGACTAGGCACGACAAAAAATATTATCCACAAATTATAGTCAAAAGGGTTAGTCAAAATCTAGGCTTGGTTAAGGATAGAATCGAAATATGATAGAAAGAGAGAACTACCAATTGTTGAGAAGGTGGTAACAAGAAGTAAGACATCAAATCAATTTAAAAAAATTAATAGTCGTATGCCAATAAAAGACATAGCCTCTAGGATATTCAAAAATCATAAGTATATTCGAAGTCATTTAACCGAGAATCCATGCCTCGCCAGTATACATCTGGCTGCCGTAAACCCTTGGTTTCATGACTCAGGTATAATATGTTATCGAACACTCTACCAACTCTACCCAATATTGACATATAAATCAAAAAGATCAATAATACAACTAGGATATAGTTTTAGTAATATTTGACAACCTACGCATACTTGAAATTATTTTAACATAGGGATCATGCCACGCCAGTGCGCTTCTGACTGCAGTGAACCCGCAGTCTCCATAATTCAAGTAAATGGGGACAGTGCGCATCTTCCTTACCATTATAAGTCATCAAAAATTAGTTCAACTATATCCATAAGAATTTTAAGGAGCTTCTATAAATTCAAACAAGTCGATCATGATAAGAAAATGTAAGTATATATCCTTGAATAAATGTGCCAGTTTTGAAAATAAAACGATCGCAAAATAGTTTTGAAAATAAAACGAGGTTTAGAGAAGGCAAAAGATAAAATGGCACAAAAAATGATCAAAATTAGGAATTGAATTCTATGAAGGCCTAACTTACCAAACCTATATTCTACCCACCTTGGATCATACCCTCGTATTAAAATACAATAGAATTACATGGCCTATGTAGCAACCTTATTTACCTAACAATAGAATTAAATAAAGGACTCCTAGTCCTGGTATTCTCCTAAAATCAAATCAATCCTAATTGTGAATGAGCACTTCCTAGTCGCAGGCTTGCAATAGTACAACTAACTTAAGTACTACCACAAGTTCGCAATTATTTACAAAATCCAACCTACATGGGCCACCACAAAAACTTGTCATGGCCCGCACCCGCTTTTCGAGATACGAGTGCGTGTCCAAGCCAGCCTACGCCGCAGTGTCGGCAGTAGAACGCTGTCAAGGCCATGATACTCAAAATCACAATATATAACATTTATTGCTCATTCACATTCTAAATCGATTACAATATTTACAACATTTATATTTAGAAAAAAATACAAGGTTCTTACATTAAATAAAAATGATACCACATCTATCTAATCTCTAGGTTTCTTCCTGCTAGTACACCCGTATCCCCCAATGCTAAGTGAAGCCTCAGCTAACCTGAAAAATGTTGGCTTCCAGTCAGGAATGGAACAAGCACATAAACCGACGATAAATCAAAAACACAATAGAATTCACAAGACATGAAAATAACATATGTGAGATGATCTAGAAAATAAGACCGATATCATGGAAATCATGAAAAAAAGTAGATAACTCTACAACATGATATATCAGCTATAAAGAACATGTAACTAGGATGACATGGCAAGTGGTGAAGAAAACGAGAAAAACAAGTAAAGACAACTATCTATGTGTTTTGAAATACCAGTTTCGACATGTGAATGGCTAGGGGGTAAATCAGGCACCCTGCACGTGTCGTGTGCAGTTGTTATTCTCTACGAAAGACACGAAGGATAGTTCTGGGTAGTACACATGTCTACTAAGATATTTCCCCTCCCGACTAGTACTCATGGACTCGAACAAGTCACGAAACATGGAAACATGATAATCACGAAATAAAGTATGTAGAGATCCATGACACAAATCCGTGTAACAATGTGTCAACAAGCAAGAGAGCATATGCATAAACATGAAATGGAAAGACTACTATGAATCGAAAGCAATCAGAAAGTGCACTTGTCTGAATCCTTGCACAAACCGTAGTCATAAGTCGAGGATAAGGGGATTGCCAATCTGGAAGCTGTCAACCTATAACATACAACGTACCACAAACCATGCATAAAAACCACAAGTCAATTCTAAGGTTCTAGTTCTAAATTCATGGAATAAGTGGCTAATGGGTTAACTAATCTAATAATAGTTAATTCTGGAATGAATTACTTAAAAACCTAATTTAACCTAATAATAATCTGAATATAATCTAAACATGCAAGTTTGGTCATCAAAAGTCATGTTTCCAATTTTGGAAACTATGGCACACAAATCGAGGCGTACCGTTGACTATCTAGTCAAATATCGTAAACTCTATATTTGAAAAGTGAAACTTGGAAGATTTCAGTGCCATGAGTGCGCTGGAATCAACTGTGCCACTTATTCACGTTTTGGTCAAAAGATATCGCCATTATGGTTAATCGTGACCAAAACGGTGATTCATCGATCAATTCTGAGTTCAACAGAATAACTAAAATACTAGATGAATGAATTAATTTTTGAGAAACATACATGTCGTAGAGCTCTGTGTTAGTTTTCCGAAACTTTAAACGGTTCATGATTTCGATTTTCGGTCCTCCCGGAATCTCAAAAACACCGAAACGTGTCAAGTTTCGGACAACTATCACTCTACGAATTTTACAGAAATTAAGGTTCAGAGATAATAAAAGTAAATTAGATATTCGAAAATTATACCTCAATATAAATTCAACAAAAAAATGGCACGCAAAAAGGAGGTTGGAGTTGTCCGCAATCACCTCGGAAAATCGGGGGTCTCCTTGGAACAAGTTTCCTCAATATCGGCCAAAATTAAATTAGGATTTACTGTTCAGCGAAAAAATATATATATAGGGCGGGTACAGTCAGCACCCGCTGACTGGGTGCTACAATGGCTGATGGGTGGGCCCGGCCAGCGCTGACTGGGTATGACTGGATAATTAATTGCAGAAAATGACTAAAAAACCATTTTAAGGCCAAATAAACTCAAATAAAATCCTAAAAATTCCTAAAAACTCCTAAAAATTGTAGAAAATTATAGAAAATATATCTAACCTCCTAGAATATAAATATAAATAATTTATCGCATATTAGTTTCAAATGGCCTCATAATAAATATTGGAAGCCTTTATAATATATAAAACTTAATAAAATAAATATCTAAAAATTGCAGAAAAATTCTATAAAATTATAGAAAATATTTATAACCTATTAGAGCCTACATAAAATACTAGGTCTCAAAATAGTCTCAAATAAACCGATTGTAAAATCTTGAAAGTCATCAAAATATTAAACCTTAATAAATAAATATCTAAAAATCTCTAAAAATTATAATAAGCTATAAAATAATTAAACAATGCTTAGATAAATCATATAAGGGCCAAATGACCATAATATGATCATTGCTCTCTTATGAGCTTAGGTACAAATCCTAATGACCATAAAAGTTAATCATAATTAAAATAAAATTAAAAAAAATCGGGAAGTGGGCTTACACGAGCCATTCAGCCGGCTGCCGCTGAACCCTCCGCTCAGCCTTCTAGGATTCTCACTCCCGAGGTTCTCCACTACATTGATCGAGATTTTGAATCTCTCTCCGTCTCCACCACGGAGTGTATTTAGGCGGCAATTCGAGGCCTTAAACCCTCATTCACCATGGGTTCATGGATCAGGCCCATTATTTTCAACGCATGCTTAAGGAGCGCAACTTGTATGTCAACCAAGTACTGCCCATCCTAACTAACCCCGGCCTTGCTTCACCGATCCCAATGTCTATGGCTTCATGTATCCTGGAGGCATAGACCCATATGGTGCTTTTATCACAGCCTCGAGTGATGATGAGGATCAGGCGGCTGATGTTGACCCTCCGATTGCTCCTGATAGTTGATGGTTCTTCGCATTTAGTGGTGGGGTGTCTACTGTTTTCATGTTTCTTTTTTTACAATCTTTCGTAGACTTTTGATGGTTGTTATCTTGTGCAGTCCTTCGGGGACTAGTATTAAGTTTTTTAAGTAGCATGTCTTGTGTAGTACTTCGGGGACTGGTTTGATGAAGTACCGTTTTATGCTTAGCAATGTGTCAATCAAGTCATTATTATGAAATGTTATGCCTTTTATGTCTTTCTATTTGCTTCTATCTTGTCTCATGTTTTTATTTTGTATAAATGCCAATTAAAGGGGGAGAAATTGTATTGAGGGGGAGATATCACATTCCTGGGGAGCTATCTCCTAAACCCGTACGTTTTGTCAATTATCAAAATGGGAGAGATTGTTGGCACATTAATTTTGATATATTGACTATAATTAACCTATGTACTGTTTTAGCTCTATTACTTTGCAGGAACAAACAAGTAATTAAACATAGAAGGAAAGACGACTCCAACCTCTATAAGAAGAAACAAATCTTTCAGAGTAAGAAGAAAAGATGATTTCAACACTTACAAAAGCAAATATTTTTCACACTCAAAGAAGACATATGACAAGTAAAAGAATTCTAGATCAGAAGCTCCTATGTCTCTCTAAGTGTTTGTAAGTGTCTAGGAAATCATGTGCACACTTTAGCATGGATGACAAACTAAAAAGCTATAAATTCTGAATTAATTTTTATTAAGAGACGGATAATCCGTCGGATCTCCACTGTTATTCATCGGATAACCGAATGTAGACAGCAAGTATTTGTTGTAACTTTCGGATCATCTGGCGGATCTCTGCAGTAATCCGTCGGATATCTGAACGAAAACAACAAGTATTTGTTGTAACTTTCGGATCATCCGTCGGATCTCCGCGGTAATCCGTCGGATAATCCGAACAGAAATAACAAGTATTTTGTTGCAACTTTCGGATCATCCGACGGATCTTTACGGTAATCCGTCGGATAATCCGAACGCCCTTTGGCCATATTTCGAATTCAAATCAACGGCCATCTGTTAAAGCATTTAATGCATCCAACAGCTCTATTTCTAGCCGTTACTGTTTGGCCGAATAATTCGAAGGATTTCTGTGAATTTTCTTTGGATAATTTGCTTGGCTGCCGAATGCTCTTTATGACTTTGGATTTGTATAAATAAACTTCCTCTTTCTTCATAAATACTTAGCCTCTTGAGCTTTGAATTTTCCATCTACCAAAGAGCTCCCCCATTACTCTACCAAGCTTTAAGTTGTCATCCGTTAAAGTGTTTGAGTATTCAAGAGTTGTAAATTAGATCTTCAAAGTGTTCAAGAAGATCAAAATATTTTTCTCTCAAGTTTGAAGTTAACGAGCCTTCGGAGAAAAACTCGTGTGTAAGAAGTTGACGAGCCTTCGGACGAAAACTCGTGTGCAAGAAGTTGACGAGTTCTTCGGATCCAAACTCGTGTTGTAACTATTTACTCAAATAGTAGATTAAAGCCGGAAAGAGTTCAGGAACTGGAGTGCCCCTTTGGAGGATAACATGATACATCGAGCGTTTGATTCTCTCTTCTCTATATTTTCCTTTAATTTTTTTATTATTATTGGTAATTATTTTATTACCCTATTCACCTCCCCCTCTAGGGTTATATATATATATATATATATATATATATATATATATATATATATATATATATATATATATATATATATATATATATATATATATAAGAAGGTAGTCCTTTTATAACCAATTTCAGTCTAAAAACTTATATACAATTCCTAGCCCGAAGGCGTCATCCCAGTCCGAAGGCTACATCCTGACTCGAAGGCACCACTCCCGTTCGAAGGCTCCATCCGGCCCGAAAATCTCACGCAACCACAACCAAACCATACCAGCTCCGCACTAGCACCGCACATGTACCTGTATTGCATCCGCGCACCACCGGATTGCATAGCACCGCTCCCGCCTCCTACGGATCGCACCATGATCACTGCACACCCCCCCACACTTCTGGGGGAGCGGTTGCGTCCGTCATAACCAATAGACTATGACCTTATTGGATATATATATATATATATATATATATATATATATATATATATATATATATATATATAAGAGCGGATCGGGACCCCCCGTGGGACCCCGTTCATCTCGACCGTTGGATTGAGCGGGCACGCACGCGGGACCCGCATGGCCCGCTCGATCCAACGGTGCATGAAGGGGGGGGGGGGCCTCCCGCGGTGCTCCGGGAGTGGGCCTATTGATCCGCTCTGTATATATATATATATATATATATATATATATATATATATATATATATATATATATATATATATATATATATATATATATATATATATATATATATATATATATATTATTTTATATATATATTTATATATATATTATTTTATTTTATATATATATATATATATATATATATATATATATATATATATATATATATATATATATATATTTTATATATATATTTTTTTATTTTATATATATATTTATATATATATATTTGAAACAATGGATAATTTTGGCGAACTCGCCTCCACTGGGCTCGAACTCCGACCACTTGGGCCGCATGCATCTCTCTTAACCACTAGTCTAGAGGTCATTTGTATATAGCCTAGTGGTTAAGAGAGATGCATGCGGCCCACGTGGTCGGAGTTCGAGCCCCAGTGGAGGCGAGTTCGCCAAAATTACCCCTTGTTTCATATATATATATATATATAATGAGGAAAGTAAGCTTCACGGTGGAAGTTATTTTTTCCAAAATGCCATCATGTATGATTATTAATTAAAGTTGTTCATTACATTTAATATAGGTACTTATAGGATATATATATATATATATATATATATATATATATATATATATATATATATATATATATATAAAATATATATATATATATATATATATATATATATATAAGAAGCGGATCAAAAGCTCCCCTTAGAAAACCCTCTAAAAACTCCCCTCACTCTAATCCGTAATTTAATGTTAATATTAATGTTAATGTTAATATTAACATTAAATACTAAAATTAACATTAAACTTAACATTAAAATTAATATTAACATTAACATTAACATTAATATTAACATGAACATTAACATTAATATAAAAAATATAAAAAAAATTAATATTAACATTAACATTAATATTAATATTAACAATAATATTAACATTAATATTAACATTAATATTACGAATTAGAGTGAGGGGGGTTTTAGGGGATTTTCTAAGGTGGGCTTTTGATCCGCTCCCTATATATATATATATATATATATATATATATATATATATATATACAAAAAAAATGTTAGCACAATCTCCATATTATATATTCATATCAAAGGCGCAAAATGCCGAAGCCTATACAAGTATGCTTAATAAAAAAAGAATGCTCAAAACCAAATCAGCTGGTCCATTGGCCCAGAATCCCTCCGAACGTGCTTACAGCGTCTGCTAACTTTGTGAATCTGTCTGTAGAGGCTCAAACGCTTGGGTGGTACCCCAACTTAGGACATAATAATAAGGAAGTACTCCTTCTATTATTCCTTACATTAAACTAACATACCTTTTAATTATTGAGTATTACAGTCCCCGTGCTAACATTTCATCCAAGCCTTAACAGAAAGCTGACGTGGCACTGTTGGTCTTCAAACTAATCGAACATTTGTAAGAAAAAAAATAAGAAGGGGTTCTCGGCAAAAAAGAAGGACCTCTTCACCGACACCTTCACGCTGTCCCCTCCCCACTTCCGAAAACCAACGGCTGTGATTTCGTCTTCAACCTCCCGCCCCCTCCCCATAAGACCCTAAAAAGTCCCATCTTTCCCGTCAAAACCCTAAAAAAGTCGAGAATTTTCACAATCCCTAGACGATTTCGAGCGGGGCGATCGATGCCCCTTCGTTTCTGTTCGATTTCATGCCGCTGGAACCGCTCCCTCTCGACCGCAAGGAGTTTGTCTTCAGGGACCGGAAGCACGAGCGGGGGCAGAGCTTCAATGCCATAGCGTCCTCCGACGGCGGCAGAGGATTCACTCCGCGATGGCGCGACCCCTAGCCCTCATCCAGAAGGACTACGACCGGCTAGCCGGCTTCTTCTTCCGGTCCGCCAGCCCGGTCCTCGACAAGGCCGGCCGGCTCGGCGTCTCCCGGGAGGAGGCCCTGCACAATGCCGTCTTCTCTGTGTGCTTCAACGAGTTCAGCCGGCCGCTGCTGCGGACGCTTCTCGACAATGGCAAGGCTCATCTTTCTTGCAGAAAACCTTTTTTTGTTTTTTTCTTACAAATGTTCTATTAGTTTGAAGACTAATAGTGACACGTCAACTTTCTAGTAAGGCTTGGACGGAATGTTAGCACAGGGACTGTAATACACAGTAATTAAAACATATGTTACTTTAATGTAAGGAATAATAGATGGAGTACATCATTGTTATTATACCCTAAGTTAGGGTACCACCCATGCATTTGAGCCGTCTGTAGACCTCACTGGTCAGTTGGTTAGAGTAATACTGGTGCCCTTCATATCTGTGTTTGTTGCGGTTCTTCCAAATGACCAACATGATGGCTGCTGCAACGATCTGGTGGTCGTGCGAGGCTCTACCCCATATGGAAAGAAGATCGTTAAAGCCCCCAACATCCTGATCTTGGTGGTAATAGTTAGAGAACCTAGTCCACACTGACAAAGGCAGGTCTCCAGTAGAGATAATATGCTCAACTGTTTCAGGCTGGCGCACTGAACGGCAATGACATGCATATGCTAAGCTGAAACCAATGGTGGCGAGGGCGTCGTCGGTGGAAAGTTTCTTGCGTAATGCTCTCCAAATTAGGAAGAACCACTTCTTGGGGATGTAAGACTGCCAAAACGACCCGATAATGAAGGATGGTGCTCCGATGCTGCGAACCGCATGTCGAGCTGATGCTGGAGTGAAAGAGCCGCTAGCTGTCAGGGACCACCTCAGAGAGTCAGGATCCGTCCCAATCACCAAGCCACATGTAGCTAATACAGCAGCATCCTCCTCTTCGATCCAAGCTCGAACCCTCTCCCAATTCCACTGCCCAACACCAGACCATAGATCTCTAATCACGCCGTTGGTGGGGGCACCAGGGTGAGAAGGGAAAAGGACGTCCCCGGACCACCTTTCGTAGAATCGGGGCGAATCACTCGAGCCCAGCTGGAGACAAATCAAAGGCCCTGCGAGTCTCCGTCTGTTCAGGATGCGTCGCCATGAAGCTGAGGATCTGCTATTAAAGGAGGCGATAGCCGGATGTATGTGCTTGAAATACCTAGCCTTCATGAAATGAGCCCAAATAGCGCGACTCTTGCGAAGATTTCACCACATCTTAATCAAGCAATAGTCAACAATGTGAGCCAGTCTGCAGAATCCAAGGCTACCCTCAGCCGTGGGTTTAGCCATAGAGTCCCAACTGGCCCAATGATGATTATCCTTGCCGTGGCTGTGACTCTAGAAGAAGTTGGCAAAAAGGTTTTCAATGGAGGTGAGGACCTTTTTATGAGAAGAGCAAGCGGCTAGGGTGTAAATCGGGATAGAGGACAACACGTTCTAGATCAGAATCATCTTCTCGCCGGGCGATAAGATGGCATTGTGCCATCCCTTTTTTTTTCTAATTTTGCTCACCAACCCGTCGAAAAGGCCCACATTAGATCTGTCGTACACCAAGGCACCCTAAATAGGAGAAAGGGGGTACGCATGTAAACCCCTAAACCAAATTTTTCCCCTTTTGAAATAAAATTTTATTTATTCATCCTTGCTAAAATTAGTTCAAATATGCATATAGTGTGAGTTATGTAAAACCAAGTTGTCAAGGGGGCTTGATATAAATTTCCTAACTCAAACACTCTGTTATACTTGACAACCTGTTAGATTCAAATTCAAATTTGGCCGTTCCTTTTAAAGCTAGGTTCGATATGCAACTAGGAGATTCCCTTCCATCCTTGGCATAATCTCAGTCCACCCCAAATCGATTAGATCCTATCTACACATTATATATATATATATGAAGAACCAATCAGTTCCTCCTTCCCCGAAACCCTAAGCTCTCCTCAGTTCGTGAAGACTGCTGCCAAGAGTACTCCAGAGCAGAGCAGTTGAATTTTCAACAGGTAACCCTTTTTCTTCATCTACCATGTCCATTGATTCCTTAAACCTAGTTAACTCGATCTTGTTTCGATAAATAAGGTGTTTGTGTTAATTCCTAAATGAAATCCTAGATGAAGGTGTAGTGGTATGGGTTATGGGATAACAATGGTTTTGGGATAGGTATCAGTCCTAGCATAGGTAGCCATTGGGGCAAAGGGATTAGCAAGGCTAGGTTACCAGTACACCCAGTCGAGACATCTAAATTAATATGATTTGAGGATACTTGAGGGTATCATATCCTTCCTGATACGATCAAGTATCAGAGGTTATGGCAGGGAGGGTTATGCTGTACATAACAGCAGATTGGGACAGGAACAGATGGGAAAAACTGTGGTACCAGTTTAGAGTTTTGGCATCATGGTAGAAGTATAGGAGTATGAACCATAGTTGTTCGAGTCCATACCAAAGCATGGATATGTATAGATAGAGATTCAAGTAACAGGGAGATGTCCTCCTAAAACAAGCCTCTGTGAACACAGGTTAGGATAGGTCACCTACTCTTCTGAACCATAGGCAACCATAATGGGATGTCTCTTGAAATTGTATATTGGGTAGGACCATTAAGCTTTTCAGTTATATGACATGTGAAGTCAATGTGCTTGGATGCACCTGAATGCACTGCAGGACAACAGAGTGTCAGGCCAGTAAGGCTATCCCAGACTTACACAAACGAACTCAATAGAGGCAGGGGATGTATGTACAGAGTCAACCAGAGAAGGGGGACAGTGATAGGTAAGTGAGGTTGATGTATCCGGATTGCAATGATACATTAGTACACATCTGTACTAGCCTATCAATGGCTCAGACCATGTTACCATTGGTTAGGAGGAGCTGACACATAGGCAGTACCTAGGGGTACCACTGTACAGGCTAATGTATGGAGAAAATGATAGAGTATAGAAGTATCAATATTATTCAAGACCGCATGACTATACAGCATAGGTAGGTAGGAGAGCCCAGGTTGGATATTATTTCAGTCCACTGTCTTGCCTATACAACCCATGATTATATATATGCAGTCCTTCATATTTAGAGCTTTAGTCTATTTGTATGATCAAAACCCCATCTTTGCACCTGGTTCTATCCAGGTGAAGATTAGCCACACTCTCATTTCACATCACCCTTCACTTTTAGAAGTTCACTGATACTTGGGTATACCTTACTTTATTTGTCCTTATTTGGTTTAAACCTTAATGTACAGTCCAATTTATATGTTTGATTAGCTTTGCATATATATATATGTATGTGTATATATATGTCTTTGTATGCATTAGGAATCTAATTATATTGTGGTATTTATAGCAGAATATGGGCAGTGGTGATAAGGAATATTTCATAAGGAGAGATAAGGGTAGGAAGGATTTTGTGTGAGTGTATCTATTTGCTATAGCTGTGTATCATATAATAGTATAAGTAAGAGAAATACCATGTCAGGAATGAGGGAAAGAAGAGGGCTATCTGACCTTACTTATTCCCTTCTCTTCCTTTGCTTGTGTGTACCTATATATATTTTATATGGGTACCAGTGGTGTGAGGATGCACTCTTGAAGGGTACCAAGTTTGGGAACTTGTACCTGCCAATTGAATTGCACAGGGACAATACAGTTGGTATTAGGTGTCCAAGTTTAAGGTTTGAGAGTTAAGAGATTAGAGTGTGAGTGAACTAGAAGAGTTAGGCATGTTGTTGAGTGTAAGGGCATGTCTTGGTTGTCCCTTTATAACAGTACCAAATGCAGAGGATTCATTCCAGTTTAACTATTGGCAAGTCCTATTATATTGATCAAAGACTGGAGACTAGTAGCATGTTAGTATTTATATCTTGTGCAGCTCTTGCATCAATAGGACACATGAGAAGTTATATCAAGTAGTATGTGTCTGGGTTAGTGGTAACAATGGAGGATCCTGGCATAAGGATATAGCCTTGAATGGTCCTCATAAATGCCATTTGGAGTATAAAACCTTATGTATGATGTACCACAGGTAAAAGGGTACAATAAAACAAAGCTTGTGCACATATGTAGATGTGTTAAAGAGTATCTGTGATTGGGTAGTGCCAGGGCAATTACGAAATCTGATGTATAACCACATATAGGGGTAAAAAGGGTATGGTAATTAGAAGGCTAATAGTAAAATACGGTTATACAAAAGTCTTAGATACCTAGAGGAATGAATGAATGAGAAACACAAACAAAAATAGAAAAGAAGATGAGTACACATTGGGCATGAACTATAGGAGTCTAGATTGTATGTCTATAGAGCTAAGGAAACCAAGATGACTTAGAGTTACCCTAGAGACTTAATACGCAAATAGTTATTACAGTTGACGTATTTCACTTATTGACATGATAAACTCTAAAAATAGGATACTTGGACCTCGATACGGATTCTCAACCCGTAACCGCAGCTCAGGACCACAGGCAAGTATACCTTGCCTTTCTTTACAGCTTTATTATATGCTTATCTTCTTACATCATCCAGTTGATTTTGATTTGATTACTGTCATGTGCTTCTTCGTTATTATATAGCCCATTTTCACAGTTAGCCTTGTAGCCACATTGGACATGTTTTTCACTTGTACCGGATTGAGTTGTATCGTAGGACGACAGCGTTATAGACTGAACTGCTATTTTATTATTTTGATTCCTACAACCTGTGAGTCCATATACAGGGCGAGGGTTGACCATTTGCACCTGCGAGTCCACACACGGGACGAGGGTGACTTGCCTTGAACTGACCTATGAGCACATTTGGGGCAAGGGATAGTGATTTGTTCAAACCTACGAGTCCACACTCGGGGCGAGGATTTGGAATTCCATTGATCTCTTGTTTACTTGTTCTTTCTACAGTTTATTTATATGTAGATGTTCATATATTCATGTCTCGTGATCGTTTAGTCTTTACCTGTTTATATCCTAGATTTCCTTCATGCATGATAAACTGTTAACAAGGCTTGTATATTATGTATCTTGCTAGTCCTCTGAGGACCTGATGATCACTTCAGGTTTAGTCGAGTATTGAGCCAGGTGCACACGAGCAGGTTTGAGCCAGCACTGGACTACGATACCATTACAGACGAGGGTACCTTGATGATTAGCAGTTTTAACTCAGTTAATTCAATTTTATGTTCTATTTTATTCCGTTTATTAGTAGTGGATTTGTGTCCACCGGACGTGAGATTGAATTCTGGATAAACTTGAAATTCTATTTTATAATATTCAGTCTCATTTGAGTTAGTTGATCGTATCATATTTCTGTGGATGAGATCTAGATTGCCATGTTGGTTCTATAGACTCTGTGACATGTGTATACTAGACAGCGCTCTACCGCCGATACTGCGGCGTAGGCTGGGCTTGGACACGCCTCGTATCCGAAAAGTAGGTGCGGGTTGTGACAAATTTTTTTGGTGCCCATGGAGGTCTACGTCAAATCACTTCGGTTATATTACTGTACCGTCGTGAGCCTGCACATAGGATTAGAAACTTAGGATCTCATCCACGTGTCTTGAAAACAGAATTGATCTCTGTCCTTGATTTCTATTGAATCTTTGACTTGCATCTTGCTTAAAATCTTCATACCGTCTAACATTTTCTTTTATTGCAGTAAATGGATTCTCAAGACAGAAACAACACTTTCCTGAACACCCCACCGATGGCAGGAGGATTCTTCACCTATATGACCCCGCCGACGCAGGGAGGACAACTTACTCATCAGGGCGACCCGGCTCAACCGTAATACTCGAGATTCTGCAGAGACGACATACCACCACCAGCACAAGTTTTGCATCCTGTACGTGTTCTACATCCAGCATATGTTCCATATCCAGCACCTACCATGCACCCTACACCAGCGACATATCCAGCTCCCACCATGCATCCAGCTCCAGCGACGTATCCAGCACCTGCCGTATACCTAGCACATAGTCTGCCTCCACCACCTACACTAGACAACGTTGCTCTCTTCGAAATCTTTCAGCAGCTCATCACTTCCCAGACGGAGCAGGCGAACACCTTTCACGACACCTTGAGAGAGGCTCTCCAGACTAGAGATGCTCCACGATCGTGCCCTGGAACTTCCAAGAATTTTATGGACCTTAGGCCAAGGGAATTTAAGGGGACGGAAGGGATTCTCTACGCAGATGAGTGGTTAGAGAACGCGGATTGAATTCTTCGGATGACTCGAGTTCCTGAAGATCGAGTCAGCTAGCATACAGCTTTACGACATCGCCCGTATATGGTATAGATATGAGCCCCGATTTGCCGTACCATATGTGACCTGGGAAGAGTTCAAGGAGCTGTTCAAGAAAAAGTTCTGCCCCAACGTGGACCGAGAGGAGTTGGAGAGCGAGTTTAAGAGCCTAGAGCAGGGCAACCTCTCCATCGACGAGTACACCGTAGAGTTTTCCCGCCTCAGCCGCTTCGCAGATGCCATGACCCCTGAAGCCAAAGCCAAGAAGTTCAAAAAAGGGATATTACATGAAATCCGCATAGCCATCGCCACCAGCCAGGCCACAACTTACGAGAGAATCTTGAAGGTCACACAAGCGGTAGAGACAGAATAGAAGCGTAAGAGAAAGAGAGACAGAGACGCATATGAAGGTGGAGGCAGCCAATCGAGATCAGCAAAGCGATCCAATGTCCCAGAGAAGACCGCAGCACAACAGTATCAGCAGCAGCCACAAGCAACCCCATATCAAGTACAAGACGTTCCTACCTGCCAGTATTGCATGAAGAGGGGCCACATCCAAGAAGAGTGCCGCAAATGGTTAGGGTTGTGTTGGACTTGTGGTTCCAACTAGCACATATCCCGATTTTGTCCGAAGAGAAACGCGACTGCCCCACCACTACAAGCCACACAAGGAGGACAAGCTTATGCCACGATCATGGAGAACCCGGCGACACCACAAGGAGGAGCTGACGGAAGGTCATAGTAGATTATAGTAGTAGTAATATTGGTGGGCCTATAGTAGATATTGGTTTGTGAGTTTTGAATCACAATAGTGTAAACTATTATTCTAGTAGATCATAGCGCTTTAAATTTCGAGGACGAAATTTGTTTAAGGGGGATAGAATTGTAAACCCCTAACCAAATTTTTCCACTTTTAAAATAAAATTTTATTTATTCATCCTTGCTAAAATTAGTTCAAATATGCATATAGTGTGTGTTATGTAAAACCAAGTTGTCAAGGGGGCTTGATATAAATTTCCTAACTCAAACACTCTGTTATACTTGACAATATGTTAGATTCAAATTCAAATTTGGCCATTCCTTTTAAAGCTAGGTTTGATATGCAACTAGGAGATTCCCTCCCATCCTTGGCATGATCTCAGTCCACCCCAAATCGATTAGATCCTATCTACACATTGTATATAAATATATGAAGAACCAATCAGTTCCTCCTTCCCCGAAACCCTAAGCTCTCCTCAGTTCGTGAAGACTGCTGCCGAGAGTACTCCAGAGCAGAGCAG
Source organism: Iris pallida (assembly GCA_029216955.1). NCBI lineage: Eukaryota > Viridiplantae > Streptophyta > Magnoliopsida > Asparagales > Iridaceae > Iris > Iris pallida. Next base: position 2,472,235 of record JANAVB010017197.1, on the reverse strand, counting down.
TTGAATTTTCAACAGGTAACCCTTTCTATTCATCTACCATGTCCATTGATTCCTTAAACCTAGTTAACTCGATCTTGTTTCGATAAATAAGGTATTTATGTTAATTCCTAAATGAAATCCTAGATGAAGGTGTAGTGGTATGGGTTATGGGATAACAATGGTTTCGGGATAGGTATCAGTCCTAGCATAGGTAGCCGTTGGGACAAAGGGATTAGCAAGGCTAGGTTACCAGTACACACAGTCGAGACATCTAAATTAATATGATTTAAGGATACTTGAGGGAATCAGATCCTTCCTGATACGGTCAAGTATCAGAGGTTACGGCAGGGAGGGTTATGTTGTACATAACAGCAGATTGGGACAGGAACAGATGGGAAAAACTGTGGTACCAGTTTAGAATTTTGGCATCATGGTAGAAGTATAGGAGTATGAACCATAGTTGTTCGAGTCCATACCAAAGCATGGATATGTATAGATATAGATTCAAGTAACAGGGAGATGTCCTCCTAAAACAAGCCTCTGTGAACACAGGTTAGGATAGGTCACCTACTCTTCTGAACCATAGGCAACCATAATGGGATGTCTCTTGAAATTGTATATTGGGTAGGACCATTAAGCTTTTCAGTTATATGACATGTGAAGTCAATGTGCTTGGATGCACCTAAATGCACTGCAGGACAACAGAGTGTTAGGCCAATAAGGCTATCCCAGACTTACACAAACGAACTCAATAGAGGCAGGGGATGTATGTACAGAGTCAACCAGAGAAGGGGGACAGTGATAGGTAAGTGAGGTTGATGTATCCGGATTGCAATGATACATTAGTACACATCTGTACTAGCCTATCAATGGCTCAGACCATGTTACCATTGGTTAGGAGGAGCTGACACATAGGCAGTACCTAGGGGTACCACTGTACAGGCTAATGTATGGAGAAAATGATAGAGTATAGAAGTATCAATATTATTCAAGACCGCATGACTATACAGGATAGGTAGGTAGGAGAGCCCAGGTTGGATATTATTTCAGTCCACTGTCTTGCCTATACAACCCATGATTATATATATGCAGTCCTTCATATTTAGAGCTTTAGTCTATTTGTATGATCAAAACCCCATCTTTGCACCTGGTTCTATCCAGGTGAAGATTAGCCACACTCTCATTTCACATCACCCTTCACTTTTAGAAGTTCACTGATACTTGGGTATACCTTACTTTATTTGTCCTTATTTGGTTTAAACCTTAATGTACAGTCCAATTTATATGTTTGATTAGCTTTGCATATATATATATGTATGTGTATAAATATGTCTTTGTATGCATTAGGAATCTAATTATATTGTGGTATTTATAGCAGAATATGGGCAGTGGTGATAAGGAATATTTCATAAGGAGAGATAAGGGTAGGAAGGATTTTGTGTGAGTGTATCTATTTGCTATAGCTGTGTATCATATAATAGTATAAGTAAGAGAAATACCATGTCAGGAATGAGGGAAAGAAGAGGGCTATCTGACCTTACTTATTCCCTTCTCTTCCTTTGCTTGTGTGTACCTATATATATTTTATATGGGTACCAGTGGTGTGAGGATGAACTCTTGAAGGGTACCAAGTTTGGGAACTTGTACCTGCCAATTGAATTGCACAGGGACAATACAGTTGGTATTAGGTGTCCAAGTTTAAGGTTTGAGAGTTAAGAGATTAGAGTGTGAGTGAACTAGAAGAGTTAGGCATGTTGTTGAGTGTAAGGGCATGTCTTGGTTGTCCCTTTATAACAGTACCAAATACAGAGGATTCATTCCAGTTTAACTATTGGCAAGTCCTATTATATTGATCAAAGACTGGAGACTAGTAGCATGTTAGTATTTATATCTTGTGCAGCTCTTGCATCAATAGGACACATGAGAAGTTATATCAAGTAGTATGTGTCTGGGTTAGTGGTAACAATGGAGGATCCTGGCATAAGGATATAGCCTTGAATGGTCCTCATAAATGCCATTTGGAGTATAAAACCTTATGTATGATGTACCACAGGTAAAAGGGTACAATAAAACAAAGCTTGTGCACATATGTAGATGTGTTAAAGAGTATCTGTGATTGGGTAGTGCCAGGGCAATTACGAAATCTGATGTATAACCACATATAGGGGTAAAAAGGGTATGGTAATTGGAAGGCTAATAGTAAAATACGGTTATACAAAAGTCTTAGATACCTAGAGGAATGAATGAATGAGAAACACAAACAAAAATAGAAAAGAAGATGAGTACACATTGGGCATGAACTATAGGAGTCTAGATTGTATGTCTATAGAGCTAAGGAAACCAAGATGACTTAGAGTTACCCTAGAGACTTAATACGCAAATAGTTATTACAGTTGACGTATTTCACTTATTGACATGATAAACTCTAAAAATAGGATACTTGGACCTCGATACGGATTCTCAACCCGTAACCGCAGCTCAGGACCACAGGCAAGTATACCTTGCCTTTCTTTACAGCTTTATTACATGCTTATCTTCTTACATCATCCAGTTGATTTTGATTTGATTACTGTCATGTGCTTCTTCGTTATTATATAGCCCATTTTCACAGTTAGCCTTGTAGCCACATTGGACATGTTTTTCACTTGTACCGGATTGAGTTGTATCGTAGGACGACAGCGTTATAGACTGAACTGCTATTTTATTATTTTGATTCCTACAACCTGTGAGTCCATATACAGGGCGAGGGTTGACCATTTGCACCTGCGAGTCCACACACGGGGCGAGGGTGACTTGCCTTGAACTGACCTGTGAGCACATTTGGGGCAAGGGATAGTGATTTGTTCAAACCTACGAGTCCACACTCGGGGCGAGGATTTGGAATTCCATTGATCTCTTGTTTACTTGTTCTTTCTACAGTTCATTTATATGTAGATGTTCATATATTCATGTCTCGTGATCGTTTAGTCTTTACCTGTTTATATCCTAGATTTCCTTCATGCATGATAAACTGTTAACATGGCTTGTATATTATGTATCTTGCTAGTCCTCTGAGGACCTGATGATCACTTCAGGTTTAGTCGAGTATTGAGCCAGGTGCACACGAGCAGGTTTGAGCCAGCACTGTTCTACGATACCATTGCAGACGAGGGTACCTTGATGATTAGCAGTTTTAACTCAGTTAATTTAATTTTATGTTCTATTTTATTCCGTTTATTAGTAGTGGATTTGTGTCCACCGGACGTGAGATTGAATTCTGGATAAACTTGAAATTCTATTTTATAATATTCAGTCTCATTTGAGTTAGTTGATCGTATCATATTTCTGTGGATGAGATCTAGATTGCCATGTTGGTTCTATAGACTCTGTGACATGTGTATACTAGACAGCGCTCTACCGCCGATACTGCGGCGTAGGCTGGGCTTGGACACGCCTCGTATCCGAAAAGTAGGTGCGGGTTGTGACAAATTTTTTTGGTGCCCATGGAGGTCTACGTCAAATCACTTCGGTTATATTACTGTACCGTCGTGAGCCTGCACATAGGATTAGAAACTTAGGATCTCATCCACGTGTCTTGAAAACAGTATTGATCTCTGTCCTTGATTTCTATTGAATCTTTGACTTGCATCTTGCTTAAAATCTTCATACCGTCTAACATTTTCTTTTATTGCAGTAAATGGATTCTCAAGACAGAAACAACACTTTCCTGAACACCCCACCGATGGCAGGAGGATTCTTCACCTACATGACCCCGCCGACGCAGGGAGGACAACTTACTCATCAGGGCGACCCAGCTCAACCGTAATACTCGAGATTCTGCAGAGACGACATACCACCACCAGCACAAGTTTTGCATCCTGTACGTGTTCTACATCCAGCATATGTTCCATATCCAGCACCTACCATGCACCCTACACCAGCGACATATCCAGCTCCCACCATGCATCCAGCTCCAGCGACGTATCCAGCACCTGCCGTATACCTAGCACATAGTCTGCCTCCACCACCTACACTAGACAACGTTGCTCTCTTCGAAATCTTTCAGCAGCTCATCACTTCCCATACGGAGCAGGCGAACACCTTTCACGACACCTTGAGAGAGGCTCTCCAGACTAGAGATGCTCCACGATCGTGCCCTGGAACTTCCAAGAATTTTATGGACCTTAGGCCAAGGGAATTTAAGGGGACGGAAGGGATTCTCTACGCAGATGAGTGGTTAGAGAACGCGGATTGAATTCTTCGGATGACTCGAGTTCCTGAAGATCGAGTCAGCTAGCATACAGCTTTACGACATCGCCCGTATATGGTATAGATATGAGCCCCGATTTGCCGCACCATATGTGACCTGGGAAGAGTTCAAGGAGCTGTTCAAGAAAAAGTTCTGCCCCGACGTGGACCGAGAGGAGTTGGAGAGCGAGTTTAAGAGCCTAGAGCAGGGCAACCTCTCCATCGACGAGTACACCGTAGAGTTTTCCCGCCTCAGCCGCTTCGCAGATGCCATGACCCCTGAAGCCAAAGCCAAGAAGTTCAAAAAAGGGATATTACATGAAATCCGCATAGCCATCGCCACCAGCCAGGCCACAACTTACGAGAGAATCTTGAAGGTCACACAAGCGGTAGAGACAGAATAGAAGCGTAAGAGAAAGAGAGACAGAGACGCATATGAAGGTGGAGGCAGCCAATCGAGATCAGCAAAGCGATCCAATGTCCCAGAGAAGACCGCAGCACAACAGTATCAGCAGCAGCCACAAGCAGCCCCATATCAAGTACAAGACGTTCCTACCTGCCAGTATTGCATGAAGAGGGGCCACATCCAAGAAGAGTGCCGCAAATGGTTAGGGTTGTGTTGGACTTGTGGTTCCAACTAGCACATATCCCGATTTTGTCCGAAGAGAAACGCGACTGCCCCACCACTACAAGCCACACAAGGAGGACAAGCTTATGCCACGATCATGGAGAACCCGGCGACACCACAAGGAGGAGCTGACGGAAGGTCATAGTAGATTATAGTAGTAGTAATATTGGTGGGCCTATAGTAGATATTGGTTTGTGAGTTTTGAATCACAATAGTGTAAACTATTATTCTAGTAGATCATAGCGCTTTAAATTTCGAGGACGAAATTTGTTTAAGGGGGATAGAATTGTAAACCCCTAACCAAATTTTTCCACTTTTAAAATAAAATTTTATTTATTCATCCTTGCTAAAATTAGTTCAAATATGCATATAGTGTGTGTTATGTAAAACCAAGTTGTCAAGGGGGCTTGATATAAATTTCCTAACTCAAACACTCTGTTATACTTGACAATATGTTAGATTCAAATTCAAATTTGGCCATTCCTTTTAAAGCTAGGTTTGATATGCAACTAGGAGATTCCCTCCCATCCTTGGCATGATCTCAGTCCACCCCAAATCGATTAGATCCTATCTACACATTGTATATAAATATATGAAGAACCAATCAGTTCCTCCTTCCCCGAAACCCTAAGCTCTCCTCAGTTCGTGAAGACTGCTGCCGAGAGTACTCCAGAGCAGAGCAGTTGAATTTTCAACAGGTAACCCTTTCTATTCATCTACCATGTCCATTGATTCCTTAAACCTAGTTAACTCGATCTTGTTTCGATAAATAAGGTATTTGTGTTAATTCCTAAATGAAATCCAAGATGAAGGTGTAGTGGTATGGGTTATGGGATAACAATGGTTTCGGGATAGGTATCAGTCCTAGCATAGGTAGCCGTTGGGACAAAGGGATTAGCAAGGCTAGGTTACCAGTACACACAGTCGAGACATCTAAATTAATATGATTTAAGGATACTTGAGGGAATCAGATCCTTCCTGATACGGTCAAGTATCAGAGGTTATGGCAGGGAGGATTATGCTGTACATAACAGCAGATTGGGACAGGAACAGATGGGAAAAACTGTGGTACCAGTTTAGAGTTTTGGCATCATGGTAGAAGTATAGGAGTATGAACCATAGTTGTTCGATTCCATACCAAAGCAAGGATATGTATAGATAGAGATTCAAGTAACAGGGAGATGTCCTCCTAAAACAAGCCTCTGTGTACACAGGTTAGGATAGGTCACCTACTCTTCTGAACCATAGGCAACCATAATGGGATGTCTCTTGAAATTGTATATTAGGTAGGACCATTAAGCTTTTCAGTTATATGACATGTGAAGTCAATGTGCTTGGATGTACCTGAATGCACTGCAGGACAACAGAGTGTCAGGCCACTAAGGCTATCCCAGACTTACACAAACGAACTCAATAGCGGCAGGGGATGTATGTACAGAGTCAACCAGTGAAGGAGGGACATTGATAGGTAAGTGAGGTTGAAGTATCAGGATTGCACTGATACATTAGTACACATCTGTACCAGCCTATCAATGGCTTAGACCATGTTACCATTGGTTAGGAGGAGATGACACATAGGCAGTACCTAGGGGTACCACTGTACAGGCTAATATATGGAGAAAATGATGGAGTATAGAAGTATCAATGTTATTCAAGACCACGGGACTATACAGGATAGGTAGGTAGGAGAGCTCGGGTTGGATATTATGTCAGTCCACTGTCTTGCCTATACAACCCATGATTATATATATGCAGTCCTTCATATTTAGAGTTTTAGTCTATTTGTATGATCAAAACCCCATCTTTCCACCTGGTTCTATCCATGTGAAGATTAGCCACACTTTTATTTCACATCACCCTTCACTCTTAGAAGTTCACTGATACTTGGGTATACCTCACTTTATCAGTCCTTATTTGGTTTAAACCTTAATGTACAATCCAATTTATATGTTTGATTAGCCTTGCATATATATATATATATATATATATATATATATATATATGTGTGTGTGTGTGTGTGTGTGTGTGTGTGTGTGTGTGTGTGTGTGTGTGTGTGTCTTTGTATGCATTAGGAATCCAATTACATTGTGGCATTTATAGCAGAACATGGGCAGTGGTGATAAGGAATATTTGATAAGGAGAGATAAGGGTAGGAAGGATTTTGTGTGAGTGTATCTATTTGCTATAGCTGTGTATCATATAATAGGATAAGTAAGGGAAATACCATGTCAGGAATGAGGGAAAGGAGAGGCATATCTGACCTTACTTATTCCCTTCTCTTCCTTTGCTTGTGTGTACCTATATATATTTTATATGGGTACCAGTGGTGTGAGGATGCACTCCTGAAGGTTACCAGGTTTGGGAACTTGTACCTGCCAATAGAATTGCACAGGGGCAATACAGTTGGTATTAGGTGTCCAAGTTTAAGTTGTGAGAGTTAAAAGATTAAAGTGTGAGTGAACTAGAAGAGTTAGGTATGTTGTTGAGTGTAAGGGCATGTCTTGGTTGTCCTTTTATAACAGTACCAAATGCAGAGGTTTCATTCCAGTTTAACTATTGGCAAGTCTACATACGGGGCGAGGGTTGACCGTTTGCACCTGCGAGCAACACACGGGGCGAGGGTGACTTGTCTTGAACTGACCTGCGAGTCCACATTCGGGGCGAGGGTTAGTGATTAGTTCAAACCTGCGAGTCCACACTCGGGGCGAGGGTTTGGTATTCCATTGATCTCTTGTTTACTTGTTCTTCCTACAATTCATTTATACGTAGTTGTTCATATATTCTTGTATCGTGATCGTTTAGTCTTTACCTGTTTATATCCTAGATTTCCTTCATGCATGATAAACTGTTAGAAAGGCTTGTATATTATGTATCTTGCTAGTCCTCTGAGGACCTGATGATCTCTTCAGGTTTAGCCGAGTATTGAGCCAGGTGCATACAAGCCGGTTTGAGCCAGCACTGGACCACGGTACCATTACAGACGATGGTACCTTGATGATTAGCAGTTTTGACTCAGTTAATTTAATTTCATGTTCCATTTTATTTCGTCTATTGGTAGTGGATTTGTGTCCACCGAACGTGACATTGAATTCTGGATAAACTTGAAATTCTATTTTATATTATTCAGTCTCATTTAAGTTAGTTGATCGTATCATATTTCTGTGGATGAGATCTAGAATGCCATGTTAGTTCTATAAACTCTGTGACATGTGTAATCTAGACAGCGCTCTACCGCTGACACTGCGGCGTAGGCTGGACTTGCACACACCTCGATCCAAAAAGCGGGTACGGGTCGTGACAATGCAACCGAAATAAAGTAATATTGGAGAGCAAGGCAGTGTGGCCTCTGTCTGCAGTGTGGTGGACGTAGATAACACTCTTGTTAGGGTTGACCCGCTGCCCGAAGCATCTTGAGTATATCTAAAGCGTGTTGGTAACCATCTCGACGGACCCAGCGTCTCCAGACGAGAAGATGAGAATGTCGTCGACGTAGGCCAGGTGGGTGATGATCGGGCAGCCGCTGGAGGTGTGGTAGTGCTGGAAACGGGTGGTGCCAATCATTTGATTCAAGTATCTCCTCAGTGCTTCTGCAGCTATGATGAAGATGGTGGACGATAATGGATCTCCTTGTCTAACTCCGCGATTCGATTTGAAGAAGCCCTCTGCTTGGCCGCTAACGATAGTAGAGAATCACGAGTTACTGATCGATCTCCAAATGATGTCTATCCAAATCTCCGAAAACCCGAACGCCCTGAACACCCAGATCATGAATTACCAATCAAGCCTATCATACATATATATATATATATATATATATATATATATATATACAGGCCCGGCCCTGAACCAGTGCAACTGGTACGACCGAACAGGGCCCTCTAAATGTAAAGGGCCCATATTTTTTAAAATTTAAGCTAAAATACTTATGTCTACAGGTGTTAATCTTATAAATTTCTCGGTAGTATGTTTTGAACAATGTTGAGTCTTAGCTCAGCTGGTAGGGTGGAATACTTTTTTGGTTGCTTCTATTCTGTAGGGCTCAGTTCGAATCCCTTCTCCGTTTTTTTTGGTTTTGTAGGTTTTTTTCATTGTAGTTTATATGTTTTTTCATTGTAGTTCCTCTAACTTTTTTTTTCTTCTTTCCATTTTTTGTTAATTTTTGTCTAAAAATTGATTATGAAAGAAGCACTATTTTAGTGTACAATAAAATATGTTACTAAATCTAGCACTTCTGTTTTAATAGTTAATTATTGATAAGGTTACTTCATATGTTTGCACTTTAGTCTTCCTTTTTGTAAATGGCTAATAATAAACTTAAAAAAGCCATGCTTTAGTATGAGAATAA
>JANAVB010017197.1:2310556-2458056 GCA_029216955.1 Iris pallida | reverse complement strand
ATGAACTTCTCTCAACAGCTCATATACCTTCCTATGCTCGAACCCTCCACTAACCGTGCCTTCCCAATACCAGTAATCTTCATCACAGTCCGTTAGCACTCTAACCTTGCGGATTTCTTCAATAAAATGCCGCGCTACTCCATGCATCTCTGGACGCCAAATACCATTGTGTAGAATAGTACTGATCGGGACTCCCACCCGTGCCCGTGCCAAAGCAACCACCCCGCTTTTTTCCACCAAACTAATGTGCGCTAGCCATGGATCATACCACAAGTTAGTTGAGTTTCCGTCCTTCATGATCCGTCCAAGGTGATTCTTTATCTCTTGTCATTTTTGCAATAATGTCTTGAATGTGACCGACACATTACTATTATGATTCAGCGCCCAGAAATTGCTGTCTTAGACATACTTGTTGTGCATCCATCTTGCCCATAAAGACTTGCCCGTTAGAAATTTCTAGGTCATTCGCATAGCCACTACCTCCTTTAATGTATTCAGTCAGCACAAACCCACTCCCCCTTCATCTTTTGGCCGACACAGCACCTCCCATCTTATCGCATGAATGCCCCCGTGCCACACAAAATTTGCACAGATTTTCTCCATCTTCCAAATGGTTTTAGAAGATAACATCACCGTTTGTAACCAATACATTACAATCCCTGTTATGACAGATCGAGTCAGTTCAATCTGTCCTCCGAATGACAGATGTTGTGCGTGCCATCCCTCCATACGTCGCTGAATATATTCCACCATGCTACGACATTCTTCTTCCCTTGTATAGTTAATACTGAGCGAAATACCCAGATATTTCACTATTAATACACCCCTCGAGACCCCTATAATATTCGCCAACTCCTCCTAATCTGGGCAATGAAGATTAAAGAAGATGGAGCTTTTCTCCTGGTTGAGCTGAAACCTGTCATTTCCCCAAAGTGCTGCAACACCAAATCCAGCTCTTCTAATCCCTTCCTCGATGGCTCCATGAAGACTAGAAGGTCATCTGCATAAATAAGATGAGACACAATCGGTGAAACCCTCTTCTGAATCGGAATGATCCTCCTCTGTGTCACCGTTACCTCCATAAGGCATGAAAAATACTCCATGATGATGGTGAAGAGATAAGGAGATAATGGATCTCCTTGGCGAATCCCCCGATTACTTTTAAAGAACCCACACGGAATCCCTTTCATGAGGACTGAGAAGGATGGAGTTTTTATGCATTCTCATACCATCTCAACCCATTCCGCATCAAAACCCATCTCCATCATAATGTGGCAGATGAATCCCCTGTTTACTGAATCATATGCCTTTTTTAGATCCACCTTCAAGCATGCTCTTCTTCCGTCTGGTTTTTTATAATCTCGAACAAGCTCGTGGGCCAGAAGATTATTATCAGCTATTGCTCTGCCTTTTATAAAGGCCGCTTGATTCCATGAAATCAATTCCTGTATCACCTTCTCCATACGCCTGTACATTAGATGTGTAATCAATTTATACAAAAAATTACAGCACGAGAGAGGACGATACTTTGCAAGTGTCGTCGCTCCCCCTTTCTTTGGTATTAGCGGGAGAAAAGTATGATTCATCTCCTTTAATAGTCTCCGTTTCTGAAAAAAGTCTCGCACCATTTCTAGAACTTCATACTTAATAGTTTCCCAATCCTCTTTAAAGAACACACTGCCAAATCCATCCGAGCCCGGCGCTTTATCTGGATCAGCCTTTCTCACTATCTCATCAAGCCCTGTAATCGCTACTTGTGCTCGCATCATAGCATTCCCGTGAGGAGAGACTAACTTTTTATAAACAATATGAGAAAATTAGTTCGATAAGTATTTTGATTATACAAGTCTGCGAAATACCTGATTGGTTCATTCTGCATATCCTCTGTTGATACTGCTTTCTTTCCATCTAGACCTATGATCTTGCCCATCTGATTACGATGTTGACGCATACGTATAATATCATAGAAGAATCGTGTACACTGATCTCCTTTCTGTAGCCAAGCACACTTTGCTCTCTGATCCATCTCGATCTCTTCCAACATCCTTAACCTCCTATCCGATAGCCCCAATACCCTTTTCTCTTCGGCCAGGACTGAATTAGATGGATCTGATTGAAGTAGTTCTTGGACTTTGCTCAGTTTCTCTTCCTCTTCCGTTAGTCGCTTTTGCGGAGTCCCTTTGTTCCAGCGCTTCAGCCTCTCCTTCACAAGCTTCAATTTATTCACCAACCTGTATTGCAAGTTCCCTATGATGTCCATTTGCAGCCCCTCTTGTACCGCTGCTTGATATCCATCCATATACCTCCATTTATTATTGTATCGGAAGGGACGAATACGAGTCCTGTTGGTGGCCACAAGACTCAAGCTTAGCGGCGAATGATCACTCGTTCCTGCTTCTAACCCGACCACCTTCTGATCAGGAAAAATACGAAACCATTCTTGATTACCCAACGCCCTATCCAACTGACATACAACCCTATTCCTTGCCGCCTTATTATTCCAAGTCCATATGTGTCCCGTACGCTCGATTTGCTGCAACCCCGATTGTAATAGACAATTTTGAAACTCCCGCAAGATTGCCTCTGGAATCACCCGCCCTCCTATTTTCTCATGTTGAAACAACATCGCGTTGTAATCTCCCATAAGAACAAGTGGCAGTTTTTGTTGACCCCACGCCAGTAAGCTAACTTGTACAATCTCCTGCCAGAGCTCCATTCTCCTTTTTCTATCGTTATGCCCATAAAATGCTCCGTAAATTATTTGTAGCCCACCCTTGTTACAGAACAACAAAACAATCATTTGTTCCGACTTAAATATCTTTGTACCATCCCATTACCTGCTATCCCACCGTATCCATATACGGGCCATATTGCATATAGCCAAGTTATTGACCTGCTTCCAGTGTAACTGAGTTTGACGTTCCAACATCCTTTCACTTTTTATCTTCGTTTCCAGCAATGCACAAATACTAAAATTACCTTTCTTCATAACATCTGAGATTTCTCGCCATCGCCCCAATGAGCATGCTCCGCGAACGTTCCAAGTCAGGATCGACATTAATAAATATTATTAGTCTCCCCAGTGACTTCCTGATCCATGGCCGCTGAGGACGATCCATGTTCATTACGCTCCTTTCCACATTCATCTTCATCTATCACGTGTTTGCTCTGCAATAACGCCTGCCACCTCGGATTATCAATACACACTAATGCCCCTGACGTTGATGTAGAATGCGTCGGTCTATCCGCATCCTCCAGGGAGATTCCCGCATATCTCTTCCTACTCCCGCCCTCTTGAAGCCGCTTTATGTGATTATATGTCCTTGTTGTCTTCTTTCCGCCTTCCTTTGTATTCCCTCTTCCTCGCAATGGACCTGCCTTTGTTATTTGAGATTGGAATAGAACCATTTGCCCCACGCCCTCGCCTTATATATATATATATATATATATATATATATATATATATATATATATATATATATATATAATACAATCTCTCCCCTTCCCGTGCCCGCATGGTCCCATGACCCCCCCCCCCCCCCCCCCCGTCCGCTCTGGGCGCCGGGGCCGAACTCCGTTAGCTCGCCGGCAGCCGCCCCCTGTCCCTCCACGACGTCACTCGAGGGAGTCGCTCGCAACCCCGCTCTATTCTCCGGTCGGTCTCGGCGAGCGAGTATCGCAGGCTTCGCGACAGCTCCCAGCCTAGACGCGCAATCAACTCTCGCTGGTCGGCGTCGCCTCCGGCGGGGTGGCCACCAAGCTCCGGTGGCCACCTCTGACCCGCGACCCGGTCATCGAGCCCTCGGCTATGCCCTATGGTAGTAGCCAGGACCACCCCCCCTGCCACCTCCTCACACCGCCTCCCCCCTCCGGTGGCCCAGTGCCCCGGCGACCCCCTTTGGCGCCCTCTATTGGCACATTTATTTTGATAATATTATCAACATCTTCATAGTTTGGTTTTCTCTGTATTTCAGCTAACAGATGATCTCTCAAGCTCTCCCAGAAAAAGATCTGTCCATTCAAGCCGAGTTATCAAAGCCTTATGGAAGTCCCTAAAAGAAGACTGAAGAAAAGACCAGCGCATTTGAAAGACATCTCTCAAAAGATTCAAGATTTTGAGTCTGTACAAGGTCTAGGTCTTTCTGTATAACACCTAAGGTTGGATGACAAACATAAAGCTCTTCTATTTTTCAGTCAAAAATCAATGTATAAAGAAATGGCATACCGATGGTATACCGCTGTGTACCGACGGTATACCATTTCTGAGCTCCAAAATATTATATGACGAAACTCGGCATACTGACGACATACTACAGTATACCAGCGGTATACCATTTTGTGAGCCACAAAATATTCTGTGACGAAACTCGGCATACCGGCGGCATACCACAGTATACCGGTGGTATACCGTTTTGTGAGCCACAAAATGTTTTGTGACGAACATCGGTATACCGACGGCATACCGATGGTATACTGGCTTCATCAGATTTGATTTTTGAATGGACAAGATACTAGCATTAAATGCTCCCAACGGATAGATTTATTACCGTTACTGTTCCGAACGGTATGCCGACGGTACCGACGGCATGTCGTCCGTATTATGTTCAAGAGCATTAAATGCTATCCTTTCTTGGTTTTCTATATAAATGGATTCCTTCCTTCCATTGAAGGCTATCCACTCAAGCCATAAATTTTTCAACAACCAAGAGATCCACCATTACTACTCTACCCAAGCTTTAAATTGTCATCCAATCCAAAAGTGCTAAAGTATTCAAGAGTTATACTTTTCGATCTTCAAGTATTGTAGAAGATCAACAGTTTACTTTACTTTCCTTTTGAAGTTGGCGAGCCTTCGTAAGAAAACTCGTGTGTAAGAAGTTGGCGAGTTCTTCGGATCCAAACTCATATTGAAGTTGGCGAGTTCTTCGGATCCAAACTCATGTGTAACTATTTACTCAATAGTGGATTTAAGCCGGAGAGAGTTTCGGGACTGGATTGCCTCTAGGGAGGAGACCAGGATACATCTAGTGTTTGATTCTCTTTCTCTCTCTCTCTCTTATTTACTTCAGTAAAATAGCTTACTTGTGTTTAGTAATTTTTTATTACTCTATTCACCCCCCTCTAGGGTTCTATAATTGGTATCATAGCTTTGTTCTCTTGATTTGGATTTACACCCTAAGGGTGATCCATGGCCACTAACCCTAGTATCAACACATTCCACAATGAGGGACACTCCACAAATAAACCTCCTCTATTTGATGGTACCAGCTATAACTATTGGAAAATTAGGATGAGCATTTATCTGAAGTCCATAGATTTCGATTTATGGGATTGTGTAATAAATGGTCTCCCTACTCCTTCCGGAGTTATTGAGGATGTTGTTTCTGACACCCTTAGGGATAAACTCACTGAGAATGTCAAGAAGCTTGTTAGTCGAGATGCTAAAGCTATGAACGCTCTTTAATGTGCTCTCGATAGCAATGAATTCAATAGAATTTCCACTTGCAAGACTTCAAATGAAATTTGGAAATTGCTAGAAGTCACTCACGAGGGAACATCACAAGTAAAGGAATCAAAGATTAGTAGACTCACACAAGAATATGAATCTTTTAAAATAAAACAAGATGAGTCTATTATTTGCATGTTTACTCGTTTCGGTGATATCATTAACCCTCTTTCTTTTCTTGGTAAGGAATACCCTGCTCATGAAAAGATCAGGAAAATTCTCAGAGGGTTAACTAAAGGATGGAGTCCTAAAGCTACCGCCATTATTGAAGGGAACGACTTGACAACCATGAACCTTGAGACCCTCATAGGAAAGTTTATGACTCATGAAATTGACATGAAAGATCAAGAGGAGTCATCCATGCAAGAAAATGAGAAGGAGAAGGCCAAAGAAAAGGAGAAGTCTCTGGCTCTCAAGGCTACAAAATCCCACTCAAAGCATAGCTCCGACGATAATGAATCGGATGATGATGAAGAAATAGCTCTTACCGCAAAGCATTTCCGAAAGTTCCTCAAGTTCAACAAAGCCAACCGCTTTAGACGGGACAACAATGAAGATCCTGCTTGCTTCCAATACAGGAGAGCCAGACACATCAAGAGAGATTGCCCTATGACAAGAAGAGACTCCAGTAAGTACGAGAAGTCAAACAAAGGAAGCTCTTTCTCCAGAAAATACGCCAACACCAGCATCTGGTGTGAAGGTGATGCTAGTGATTCAGACAACGACAAAGAATGTAAACACAATGCAAATGTTTGCCTCATGGCAACCGATGAGGTACTCGATGACCTCTCTTTGAATACTCTCTCTTACGATGATTTGGAAAATGCCATTCTTGAATTATATGAGGAACACAAAGGTGTTAGAAATAAGTACAAGAAATCTCTAAAAGAGGTTGAGGCATTCAAACTAGAAGTAGAGAGACTTTCCAACATCATTATTGATGTAAAAGGAAAATCTCCCGCCTCTGACACGTATGAGATAGAGTCTTTGCGACTAAAGTTACAAGAATCTCAAGCCATCATTGAGAAAAAGGATGATGAGATTCAATCCCTCATAAGGGCTTATGATTTTTCTATGCATAAAGTTCAAGCTGCTAATAGAAGAGAATATGATACCTCTACTAAGTATAATGATCTTCTTGTGCATGGTAAGAAACTAGTTGATAAAAACATGACTCGCACACATACTCCAAGACACGTCTACACTCATCACAATACTAGTCACAATTCTTACATGAACAAGAACACTACACATAGGTCCTATCCTAACACAAGGAAAGGACCCTTTGTTAAGAAGAACACCTCACATCATGCTTTCTATTATCATCACCATAACACTCATGATAGAACTCCTCGCACTAAATCCCCACATATGCATAACACTCACACATTCTCTTCTAAGTCTTCCATGATGTGCAACTATTGTGGTCTACTTGGACATACTTCTAATTATTGTCAAACAAGGAAACAAGTTGATATGAATATTTTTAAATGGGTTCCTAAGACTAACAATCAAGGACCCAAACAATCTTGGGTACCAAAATGTTCATCTTGAACTTATGTTGTAGGTGAAGAATCCTTCTCATGCTAGAAGTAAGTGGATTCTCGATAGTGGTTGCTCACGGCACATAACCGGTGATGCTTCACTTTTTACAACGCTATCGATGAAGAAAGAAGGACATGTATCCTTTGGTAACAATCTAAAAGGCCATATCATAGAAAATGGTAATATCGGCTCCCCTCTTTATCCTTGTATTAAGAATGTTTGTCTTGTTACAAATCTCAAACACAACCATCTTAGTATCAGTCATCTTACGGATAATGGTTATGATATTAAGTTTGTTAAACTCAAATGCTTCTTTACCGATAGCACTAGTGGGTCTACGGTGTATGAAGGCATTAGAGAAAACAATATCTATGTTCTCTATCTTGTTGAAGGTACTAACAATGACATGTGCTTAGTTGCAAAGAACGATAAAAGTTGGCTCTGGCATATGAGGCTTGGACACGCTAACATAGATACCATCTCATGTCTTGCCACCAAGAAGCCTGTAAGAGGACTTCCAAGTATCTCCTTCAAAAAGGATATAGTATGTGAAGAATGTGAGAAAAGTAAGTTGACCAAGTCATCCTTCAAATCTATCAACTCTGTGAGTACCACTAGACCACTTCAACTTATTCATATGAATTTATTTGGTCCTAGTAGAGTATCTAGTCTTGGAGGCAAACTTTATGCTTTTGTTTTGGTTGATGATTTTTTAAGATTTACTTGGGTCATTTTTCTTGCAAATAAAAGTGATACTTTTCGTGAATTTGTTGCCTTTTGTAAACGTGTTCAAAATGAGAAAGACATTACTATTAACAAAATTAGAAGTGATCATGGAGGAGAATTTGACAATTCTAATTTTAAAAGATTTTGCAAAAAGAATGGTTTTGGTCATGATTTTGTTTGCCCTCGAACTCCACAACAAAATGGTGTTGTGGAAAGAAAGAATAGAACCCTTGGCGATATGGCCCGGTTTATGTTAAACCCATATAAGCTCCCCCAATACTTTTGGGCGGAAGCCGTTAACATGGCATGTCATGTTATAAATAGGGTCTTAATTAGACCCATTTCTAAAAAGACTCCATATGAGCTTTAGTTTGACAAAATTTCATCTATTGAGTATTTTAAAGTTTTTGGATGCAAATATTTTATTTTGAATACCAAGGACAACCTAGGAAAATTTGAAGAAAAAGCTTATGAAGGTATTTTCCTTGGCTACTCAATACATAGTAAAGGTTTTCGTGTTTTCAACAAAAGAAGTCTTGTTGTCGAAGAGTCAATTAATGTCTCTTTTGATGAACTTAACTCTTCTACATCCTCGTTATCCGATGATATTGATGACATCTCTTTTGGTTTGGAGAAATCTTCTATTGGAGACCCTCGTCCCTCTTCATCAAAGATAAAATTGTGACCCCTCCAACCGAAGATTCTCCACCACTAGAGCCTCCTCAAGAGGACCTCCCAAAGGAATGGAGATTTGTCCCTAATCATCCTAAGGAGCTGATAATTGGTGATCCTTCTTCTCGTGTTAGTACTAGATCCTCCACTCGTGATCTTTGTGCAAACGTGGCTTTTATTTCTCAAATAGAGCCTAAAAATATTAATGATGCTTTTCATGATGAATTTTGGATGATAGCGATGCAAGAAGAGATAAATCAATTTGAGCAAAACAAGGTTTGGGAACTTGTCCCTAAACCTCACAACAACCCCATTATTGGAACTAAAGGAGTGTTTCATAATAAACTTAATGAAGATGGGTTAGTCACTCGTAACAAAGTCTGATTGGTTGCTCAAGGCCATAACCAAGAGTAAGGCATTAACTACGATGAAACATATGCTCTGGTTGCTCATCTTGAATCTAATCGCATGCTATGTGCTTTTGCTTGCTTTAATAATTTCAAACTTTTTCAAATGGATGTTAAAAGTACTTTCCTAAATGGCATTATTAAAGAGGAATTTTATGTTAAGCAACCTCCTGGCTTTGAAGATTTTTAATTCCCTCATCAAGTTTTCAAAGTACACAAAGCCCTTTATGACCTCAAACAAGCTCCTCGTGCTTGGTATGAGTGCCTTAGTTCTTTTCTTATCTCTTACAACTTTTCTAAGGGCAAAGTCGACACCATATTTTTTATCAAATCCCATAATGGCACACTATTATTAGTTCAAATTTATGTCGATGATATTATTTTTGGTTCCACTAACAATACACTTTGTGTAGAATTTGCTAAAGTAATGCAGGATGAATTTGAAATGAGCATGATGGGAGAACTATTCTTCTTTTTGGGTTTGCAAATCAAACAAGGCCCCAAAGGAACCTTCATCAATCAAGCTAAATATACAAAGGATCTCCTCAAACGCTTCGACCTTGACTCATCCAACGAAAAAACTTGATAATGATGAAGACGGTATCTCGGTCGACATTCGTAGGTATCGAGGTATGATCGGGAGCTTACTCTATTTAACTGCTAACCGACCCGATATTATGTTTAGTGTTTGTCTTTGTGCCCGATACCAAGCAAATCCAAAAGAATCGCACTTATGTACTGTAAAGCGTATTTTTCGGTATCTCAAAGTCACCATTAATATGGGACTTTGGTATCCGAAATCTTCATCCTTTGAGCTTCTCGACTTCTCGGATGCAGATTTTGTCGGATGCAAAATTGACCAAAAAAGCACTAGTGGCACATGTCAATTCCTTGGAAAATCCTTGGTATCGTGGTTTAGTAAGAAACAAAACTTTGTTGCTCATTCAATTACTGAGGCCGAGTATATAGCGGCCGGCTGCTGTTGTGCACAAATTCTTTGGATGTCACAAACACTTGTAGATTATGGTATTTTTTCTACTTGCACTTCCATTAAATGTGATAATACTAGCTCTATAAATCTCACGAAAAATCTGATTTGTCACTCACGCATGAAGCACATTGAGATTCAACACCATTTTCTTCGTGACCATCAACAAAAGGGGGATATTCGACTTGATTTTATTGAAACTACTTATCAATTGGCCGACATCTTCACCAAACCTCTCCCGGAAGATTGTTTTGTTTTTCTTTGCCGAGAATTAGGCATCATTAATCTTGACATCTAGCTCTACTCAGACGGCATACCGACGGCATGTTGATTTGTGTTCAACAGAACTTTTTGTACGCATAATCGGTATACCGTCGACATCCACCGGCATGCCGACGGTATACCGTCTACGTTGGAGTTAGCTAGTCAACCCAGCAATCGGGCCCCACCACAATCTTCCACTTTCTTTTAAATCTTTTTAAATCCCCTCATTTAATACCCATCCCTTCATTCCTCCTCTTAATTAAATACCTATTCCATCCTTTCACATCCCTCTCTCTTTTCAAAACCCCCCTTCGTTTACTATATTCATCACTTCTTTCAAAAACCCCCCTATTTACTACCATCTCTCTCCTCTTCTCCTTATAACCCCAACTCTTTCTCCTTCCTCCTCTCCACCATCCTTCACTCCCTCCTCCTCCTCCTCTTACCATCAAACTCCATGGCCAATCTCAAAAGACCTCGCTCCCCCATCGTTTCCAACCCATTCACTCCGGTGCCCCTACCTAATGGCGCCTATGATCCCAAGATCTTCATATCCGCCCTTGCTGCCGATGCGTGGTTCCATCACTTTGCCAACCACGCCGTCTACAAAGGCAAGGGTATCAATTGGAACGTCTTCTCTGGCCATCTCTCCCTGTTTGAGATTGTCGGCCTCTCCTCTCTTCTGCGTCGGCAAGTGCCTATCTATCCGGCGGCGGTACACCTCTTCTACTGCAACCTTATTCCTGATCTGGCCAACAATGCCATCGAGGCCATGGTCAATGATTGCCATTTTTGCCTCACGGCTCGCGACATTGCAGAGATTCTCGAGATACCAAAACGCGGGGATGCTCTTCTGACCTTGGCCGGTCTCTATCCTACCGCCGAAGTCTCCTTCGATGAGTTCTGCGACATTATCTGCAAGGGACCGAATCCTCCTGCCATTCTGGCCCTCTCAAAGCAGTTGGAGCCCTTCTACTACGAGCTCCATCGGATCATATGGCACACTCTTTACCCCAAATCTAGCAACGACGATGCTATCACCAATGATGCTCTCGTTTGCATATATTTTTTGTACTCCAAGAAGACTTGGTCGTTTCCCAAGACTCTCCTCATTGTCTTCTTCTCTGTCCTTCCTGCGGGTAAAAAACACTTAACTCTGGCGCCTTTATCACCCTAATTCTCGAGGCCAAAGGCATGGACCTCTCTCTCTGCCAATCGGAAGGTGCTCCCTCCTTTCTTTCCGTCTCCCGCTCTGCCCCTGGTGCCTCCGCGTCTCGTGCTTCCTCCTCCCATGAACCACCGGCCGCTTCTCCTGCAGCAGCGCCTTCTGCGCCTTCTCCATCTGGTCGTTTCATGCCGCTGATCCAGCAGCATTTTGATATGTGTATGGTTCAGGCAGAGGAGCAGATGAGGGCCAACACTCGCGGCCTTGGGAATCTCATTCAGAGTCTCTTCCATGACCAAGCCTACTTCATCCAGCGGACTCTTCAGAACCGCAATCCTTATCTGGATCTTAACCTTCAGGATCCTCAACACCAAGGCTCCCAATTCTCTGACCCCAATGCTTACGAGTTCATGTACCCCGATGGTGTGGATCCCTTCGGTGCCTTTCACGAGACTCCGGGTGGTGAGGACGATGATCCATCGAATCAGTAGCTGCGGTCTTCTTTTGTGGATGGTCGAATAAAGAATTGGTGTCAGTATTTAGTGTGTGTCTTTTGAGGTCCTACGGGGACCAATGGTTATGTTTTAATGTCTTGTGTGCTCCAACGGGGACCGTTTTATGTCTTGCTTTACTCTCGCTAGAGAGAGTTTATTTGTCTTTTTGTCTATGAATTATCAAGCATGTACTTTCCTACTTTGACAATCAAATATATGCATGCTTTTATTTACTCTTGAGCTCTCATGTATTCTGGCTAAAATACTTGATTTCCCATCTTTGATTAAGTGACAAAGGGGGAGAAAATGTATTGAGGGGGAGTAGTCTACCTACGGGGGAGTCACTCCCTGAAGATGCTATCTCTCTGTTTTGTCAATTATCAAAATGGGAGAGATTGTTGGCACATTTATTTTGATAACATTAACAGCATCTTCGTAGTTTAGTTTTCTCTGTATTTCAGCTAACAGATGATCTCTCAAGCTCTCCCACAAAAAGATCTGTCCATTCAAGCCGAGTCATCAAAGCCTTATGGAATTCCCTAAAAGAAGACTGAAGAAAAGACCAGCGCACCTGAAAGACAGCTCTCAAAAGATTAAAGATTTTGAGTCTGTAAAAGGTCTAGGTCTTTCTGTATAACACCTAAGGTTGGATGACAAACATAAAGCTCTTCTATTTTTCAGTCAAAAATCAATGTCTAAAGAAACGACATACCGACGGTATACTGTTTCTGAGCTCCAAAATGTTTTGTGACAAAGCTCGGTATTCCGACGACATACTACAGTATACCGGCGGTATACCGTTTTATGAGCCACAAAATATTCTATGACGAAACTCGGCATACCGACGGCATACCACAGTATACCGACGGTATACCGTTTTGTGAGCCACAAAATATTCTGTGACGAAACTCGGCATACCGGCGGCATACTATAGTATACCTGCGGTATACCATTTTGTGAGCCACAAAATATTCTATGACGAACATCGGTATACCGATGGCATACCGTTGTATACCAACGGTATACCGGTTTCATCAGATTTGATTTTTGAATGGACAAGATACTATCATTAAATGCTCCCAACGGATAGATTTATTAATGTTACAGTTCCGAATGGTATGCCTACGGTATGCCGGTCCATACCGACGACATGCTGTCTGTATTATGTTCAGGAGCATTAAATGCTATCCTTTCTTGGTTTTCTATATAAATGGATTCCTTCTTTCCATTGAAGGCTATCCACTCAAGCCATAAATTTCTCAACAACCAAGAGCTCCCCCATTACTACTCTATCCAAGCTTTTAATTTTCATCCAATCTAAAAGTGCTAGAGTATTCAAAACTTGTACTTTTTGAACTTCAAGTGTTGTAGAAGATCAACAGTTTCATTTCATTTCCTTTTGAAGTTGACGAGCCTTCGAAAGAAAACTCGTGTGTAAGAAGCTGGCGAGTTCTTCGGATCCAAAATCGTGTTGAAGTTGGCGAGTTCTTCGAATCCAAACTCGTGTGTAACTATTTACTCAATAGTGGATTTAAGTCGGAGAGATTGGATTGCCTCTAGGGAGGAGACCAGGATACATCGAGTGTTTGATTCTTTTTCTCTCTCTCTTATTTACTTCAGTAAAATAGCTTACTTGTGTTTAGTAATTTTTTATTACCATATTCACCCCCCTCTAGGGTTCTACACCCTCCTCCGGCCTTGCTCGGCGAGTTCGATCGTCGTCGAGCCTGCCGTGCCGGGTGCGCGTGCTTCTCGCCCAACCAGTTCAAATTTCGAATTCCCCCCAAAACTCCCTATGCGCCCCCCATCCTTCGGAGAGGGTCCATTCGCACTCTTCCCAGCGAGGCTGCTCTACGCCCACAGTCGGCCAAGCACCCCCCCTCCGCTATGCACCCCGTGTCCTTGTGCGGAGGGCTATGCGCCCGTCGCTGGCTACTATGCGCCCTCCTTCTTAGGTACCGTCACCGCTCTCCTGCATGCGCCCCCGCTTCCTTGTGTGGGGGCTATGCGCCCACCGTTGCTGCCTATGAGCCCTCCCTCCCCCCTCCCGATTTGTGGCGCATAGACCAGGCGCTCCCTCCATCTTCAGTTGGACTGCCCTTTGTGGCCATGCGCCAGGCTCCTTCTATCGGGGGCCTTGTGCCCCCCCAAGCAGCACTTGTCAAGGAGGTTCAAAGCCTAACGCCCTCCTCCTCTTCAGCCGGAGGCCATGCGCCCACTAATCAACGTCAGGGCGCATGCGCCCCCCATCAGTGAGTGGGATACCCCCTGGTTGTCATGCGCCCACACCCCCTACGGCTCATGTGCCTATTTTCTCTGGGGTCTCCTACGGGAAATCTTTTGCGGAGATTCTGAGGCCAGATCGTGGGACGCCATTCTCTCCCCAGTCCATTGACACCGAGCTGCAAGACATCGAATTCCCGTGTCCTTCCGACGGGCAACCCATCCGTGTCCCGTTCTCCTCTGCAGAGATATCCTCTCTCTCCGCCAGCTTCACGAGAACATTCGTGTTGAAGTTCCCCTCTTGGTGCCCCAAGATCACCGTCGTCCAAGAGAAGATCGCAGGATGGGGCTCACCTACGCCTACAAGATTGCCCCGTTGGACCCCAAACACCTGCTTCTCCACCTTTCCTCAGACCCCGACTACTCTTAATTAGTCTGGGCCAAAGGCACCACCCGTGTCGGAGCCCACAACGTCAAGATCGCCAAATGGTCCCCCGACTTCAGCCCAACAGTCGACTCTTCGATCATCTAGGCATGGATCACCCTCCCAAACCTTTCCCTAATCTGCTTCATGCCCGCAGCTCTCAAGAGAATCAAGAGCTCTTTCGGATCTCTGGTGGCCATCGCAGAAGAAACCCGCACCCTATCCAAAGGCAACTACGCGAAGATATACGTGGAACTTGACATGTCTTCAGACCCCCGCAACCAGATTCAGATCGACCTCGGGGGATTGTCACACTTCCAAAATCTGGAGTACGACAACAACATAATCTTCTGCAGGCACTGCCAGTCCAGAGGACACCTCACTAGGCAATGTTTCAAAGCACACCTGGAGCTTCAGAAGAAAGCCCCCCGCAAGCCGCGCTCCCGAAAGACGAACCAAATCATTTCCACATCCCCCATTCTCCTCCTCCCTAATTCTCACTCCCACTTCATTGATAGCGACAGCTCCCCCAGCCCCCGATCTCCTTCGGAGAAGGCTATCGCCCCCTATGATCCCCCGGGCATCCTTCTCAACAACCAGTTCGACATCCTTACCGTCACCCCGTCTGATACTCTACTGGAGCAACCCCAACCAGGCCTGACCTCTCCCGAGGTGAACGAGAAGTCCACTGAACCACATCAGAAAAATGACACTTCTCCGAGCGGCGACGAAGAATATCAGGAGACTTTGATCATCCATCCCGACCCCCACCCCCCCATTGAATCCCCTCTTATCCCCGGGAGAGATTTTGCATTCGACCCGACGATGCTGAGTATAGTCCCGGCTGACAGGCTTCAGCAAGCCATAGAAGCAGGTGTCCTAGACCCTGACAACCCTCTCTGTGCTCTTGCCGAGATAGACAAAAAAGATGTCTCCCCCCCCGAAGGAGGATATTGGATACTCCGCTCACGGCACGTCAGACTCGGTAGATGACGTTAACGGGACACCACAGAGAGCCTCCAAAATCCCCATCAACAAGAAAGAAAAACTAGAGCCCACGACCATGACCATTCGGTCAGCCACTAAGCTCAATACCCACCCCCTCCACAAACAACCCAATGCCTAATATCCTCTCGTAGAATATTAGAGGGATGGCCAACAAACCTACCTTGAGAAGATTACTTAGCCTCAAGAAAATCCACCAAATCGATCTTCTGATCATCATTGAACTCCTCCAAAGGAAACTCAAATCCAATCAACTCCAACTCGATTTTGCGTCCGCGGTTGCCGGATGCCATGACATTTGGATCCTTTTCACCGCCAAATACAGAATTGGCATCGTGAACGACTCCAATCAGGCGCTTTTCTGCTAGGTAGAGCACCCCTCCTTTAAGTCCCGAGTACTTATCTCTGCTGTTCACGGCAGTTGCAACTACCCTGAGCGCAAGAACCTCTGGGATACCCTCATGGACACCCACCAACACCTTAACAATCTTCCGTGGATCTACCTTGGAGACTTCAAAACGATCTCACGTCGAAAGAAGAAATCGGGCCCCCCCAGCCGACGATGACCGACTTCAACACTTTCATCGTCAATGCCCACTTGTCCCCCCTGCCGTTCTCCGGCAACGCTTTCACGTGGTGTAACATACAAGAAGGCTCCCGCAGACAATACTCTCGTCTGAATCGAGTGCTTGTAGACAACCTGTGGGCCGACTTGCATCTCATCACAAACCTCTCTCACCTTAACACCACAGAATCGGACCATTCCCCTCTTCTGATGGAGATCAGCATCAACTCCACCCAGATCAAAAAACCTTTCCGCTTTCTGAACTTTTGGAGCCATCACCCCCATTTTAAGAACATTGTGGCCTCCGCGTGGAGATCAACCAGCAACCCAGATCCCCACATCCGCGTAGCAGTCAAGCTCAAAGCCACCAGGGGTGCGTTATCGTCTTGGAGCAGACTCGCTTTTGGAAATATTTTCCAAGCTATCAAGACAGCAGAAGTTGACATCACTCGAGCTGAGATCCTATTCGCTGCGAACAGCTTGTCGGAAGCCCGCACCGCCCTGAACCTCACCAAGGCGATACTCAATTCCAGGCTGAAGGTTGAGACAGAATTCTGGAAGCAAAAAGCCATATTGACCTGGGATACCGAGGGTGACAGAAATTCCGGCTTCTTCCACGCCCGTGTCAAGGGTCGCAGAAATCAGCTCAATCTTCACCAAATCTCGGACGACAACGGCATCCTCTTCAAAGACCAGAAAAGTATTAACATGGCAGCCGCCAACTTCTACACCAAACTTTTCTCCAAAAGGAACGTCGTTAAAGATGAGACTTTCCTGGCTAAGGTCCCCAGCCTGATCAGCGAGCAGGAGAACGTCATGCTGTTGACCCCCCTCCCCGGAGGAAGTCAAGTCGGCTGTCTGGTCCCTAGACGAACACAGCGCTCCCGGACCAGACGGTTTCTTCGGAGCTTTCTTCCATTCTTGTTAGGAGATTATCGGGCCTGACTTTTACGATGTCGCGGTGGCATTCTTCGATGGAGTGAGCTACCCCAAATCAATCTCCCAGACCAACCTTATCCTGATCCCTAAAAAAGATAACCCGGAGACATTCAAAGACTTCAGACCGATCAGCTTATGCACCTTCACCAACAAAATCATCTCCAAGATCATCGTGACCCGTATATCCACTCTTCTTCCCAAGATCATCTCCGAGGAGCAGAGCGGCTTCATCCCCGGTCGGAACATCACCGATAACATCTTGCTCGCTCAGGAGTTGATCACTTGCATGAAATTTCCGTCCACGGGGGAACGTCGCCATCAAACTCGACATGGAGAAAGCCTATGACCGTCTGGACTGGAAATTCATGATTTGGGTATTCAAAGCCTTCGGGTTCTCAGAGACTTGGATCGACATCATCTTCAGGTCCGTCAACAACTCTTGGTTCTCTACGGTCATCAATGGGCATGTTGTAACCCTAGAGGGGGGTGAATAGGGTCAAGCTAACTAATCAAGTACTTAGCACAAGCTAATGGACAATTTAAAAAATATAAGTGCAAGGGAAGAAGCAAAACAATACCGACACCCGATGTATCTTGGTATCCTCCCTAGAGGCAATCCAGTCCCGGAACTCTCTCCGGATTTAATCCACTATTTGAGCAAATAGTTATACACGAGTTTAGATCCGAAGAACTCGCCAACTTCTTACACGAGAGCTTTAGTCCGAAGGCCTCTCCGACTTCAACCGAGAGTTTGGATACGAAGACTCTCCAACTTCAACCGAGAGTTTGGATACGAAGACTCTCCAACTTCAACCTTTCACAATAGGTTTTGATCTCCTTATACAACAAGATGAAGATCGACTTTACAACTCAATAACTCTACACAATTTGTGGATGACAAATGAAAGCTTTGTAGAGTTGTTTGTGGATAGGCTTTGGTGGTTTAGAAATCTTTAGGCTCAAAGCATCAACCTTGAATGAAGGAGTTCAAGGCTATTTATAACCAAAGCATTGAAAAGAGCCAAAGGCAACTTTTCAGTCAGCGAACCGGGCCGTCGGTATATCGGTCTGGAATGCAACGGCTAGAAATATAGCCGTTGGGATCATTAAACGCTCGAAATCCAACCGTTGGAATTTCAAACGTTACTGAATCGGCATACCGTCGGTATGGACCGGCATGCCGTCGATATGCCGATTTTGTAGACATAAACTTTCTGTGAACAAAATCGGTATGCCGTCGGTATAGACCGGTATACTGTCAGTATGCCGATTTTCATCCGAAAATGACACTGGGCTAATTTCTACCCTAGCTTTCGATTTTGTCATCCATTTCTTGTGTTTACAATTATTTCTAAGACTCATTACAGACTCCAGAAATACTATAGCAGGTGCAGGCTTCTTCAGAGTCTTGAAATGAAGATGGCATGGCTTGGCTTCTTCCTTTGATAGGTGGCTTTTTTTTTGGCGGCATCTGTCCAAAGATATCCAGTTAGTGAAACCTTGTGGGATGTCGTCGGGTGGTTCAGAGAAGTCTTGTGGGATCCGTCGTCTTTGGCCCACCATGATTTCTTCATTGCATATGTCCATATTGATTTTGCTTATTGCTTTTCTGCATGTACATGTTAGACGAACAAAGCAATATACATAGTAGCAAGTATGATAAGTTTAATGCACATTAGGATAATGCTGAGTTTAAGTATAAGTGCTAAGGTGATAGCATAAATGTTAGTGATATCATAATGATTAAAATTAATTAAATAACCAAAATCAAAAACATAGTTTTGATTTTGGCAACCCAATTAAATTTAAGATAGATAAGCTCGTATCACTAATATGTAAACCAATATGCACATATCACCAAAGGTATAAGTATAAGTAGAAATGATATAGCGATAGTATGAAGATTAGTGATAAAGAAATGCTAAACTTAACATATTAACCATATTCAAAAATATGATACAATCATTGGGCCAACAGGACAAACCGACGGTTTCTTCAGTTCCAGCCGTGGGGTACGACAAGGTGATCCTTTATCTGCCACCATTTTCATCATCGCAGCCGAAGCGCTCAGTAGAAACATAAACAACATGGCGAACACCCCAAGATTCCGTCACTATCACACCACCACGGGCTGCCCTCTCATTACGCATCTGGCCTATGCCGATGACATCCTCATCTTCTCTTCCGAGGACATCGGGTCGGTGGAGGTGGTCTGTAGCACTCTAGAGAAATATACCAAATGCTCTGGCCAACGTATCAACGCTGACAAAAGCGTCATCTACACCCACCACAACGCCGACCGGAATCACTCGTCCACCCTCACCAACCTAACCTCATTCTCCACCGCATACCCACTGTTCTCCAACCTGGGATGTCCGCCGGTGTACGAGAAATCAAACTCTGGCATTTTCGAGGGTTTGGTGAACAAAATCAAAAGAAAAATCAAAGTTGGCACAACGCAACCCTTTTCCTGGGAGGCAAGATGATCCTCATCAAGCATGTCCTATCCTCCATTTCCATCTACACCCTGGCAGTGTGCTCCCCATCCAAGAAAGTCCTTTCCGAGATCGAGTCCCTTTTCGCCAACTTCTTTTGGGACCACATCGACGGCAAGGACAAGCACCACTGGGCCAGCTGGGACACTATGGCAAAACCCACCGATGCGGGAGGACTTGGCTTTACCAGATTAGCGCACATCATCGACGTCTGAAGTTGTGGTGAAAGCTTCTCACGGACAACTCCATCTTGATTAGGTTCATGAAGGCCAGATATTTCCAACATTCTCACCCCGTGACTGTCGTCGCCAACAATCGATCCTCTGCATCCTGGCGCCGGATCCTTCATGGCCGCCACCTCGCTGAACCCTTTATCATCGAGAACCCCGACACCCTACAGTGGTCTCCCACGTCCGATGGCACCTTCACGATGGCCTCTGCCAAGACGAATGTGAGAGGCACCGACTCGCCTGCACCGTTGATCGCTCCTTTCTGGCACTCCTGCATCCCCAACAAATGGTCGATCCTCATCTGGAGAGCATACCGCCGGAAGTTACCTACCGACGACTCCCTTACCTCCATCGGTTACAGCTTAGCGTCCAAGTGTCATTGTTGCACCTCACACCAATCAGAAACAACTGAACACATTCTTCTCCATGGCAGCATCGCTTACCAGTTGTGGTCCAGTACTCTTTCACAGTGATGCGGCCAGGCCCCCCATACTGGGAGCTTCAGCGATCTCCTTGCCAGCTGGGGATCCTCTCATGGGCATCAAATCATCGCAGCCGTTGGCATTTGGGTGCGATGGAAGAACATAAACAAATTTAGGTACGAAGGTCACCAATACATCCCTCAACAGCTTTTCAGGGAAGTCCTCCGGCAGTGTCTCCGCATCAGCAGAAGATGCTCCCACGCACCGAAATATTTTTGGCAGGCGTTGTACTAGTCCAACTGGCACTTTTTGTTGTGCTCGGTCTATTTTGATTTCAGTCTTTAGGTTTTCTTTCGCACTTGACGCGCTTAATTGTATAGGCTTCGACATTTTGCGCCTGATATATCAATAAAATTTCTTCGTTCAATACTATATATATATATATATATATATATATATATATATATATATATATATATATATATATATATATATATATATATATATTGTATTGCGTTGTTGAAGGTAGAATTATATAAATATACACGTAGAAGATGTGTATCTCGAGGCCATGCACGTTCGCTTTGATCATGCATTGGACCAAGGAGGTGGCTTAAGCGTGTTTTACTGATGCACTCATCGCGGTGTCCGATCCACGCTGCTTTTAATTTGAAGTAATTCAATAGTGCTTTGGCCAAATTATAATACTACATAATTTCAAAATTTTGCCGCAATATTATTATACAGCTCTGTAGGAAACTCTTTGTAAGATTGAGTAACCAAAATTTCACTTGAAAGAAAATGGATAATTAAACATGCCTCAACTAAGAAATCCGTGCATATATATACAATGCAATGATTTGCACTAATTATAAATAGTAGTAGACCAAAATCTGTAATAGAAAATGCTGTACTCCACGAGCATGCAGTTTTGTGCGGTCATCTATGTTCTGTCCTTACTCGTGGCTTTATTTTGTAACTAGTTAGCTAGCTAGCGAGCGAATGCTCAACTATATATGTTATTCCTTAGATACCAGATGATATGATCAGTTGTACTGTTCCACGTCCTTCATTATCTTTCATTTTATATGATTATATGCTTTCTAGTTTCTTCGTTGTTTAGGGTTGCCATTTGCTCGAATGCACCCATACCTGAGAAAATTCCAACTGAAGCTAGACAACCAGGCAGCCATGCATGCATTAATTGATATACTGGTTCCAAAAAAAAATATAATGGAAATTGCTGAGAAATCCAATTTCGGGGTTGGTTTGTATAAAAAAAATCATGCGCGAGATGACTTTTATGAAATACCCAGAATTATATAATTTCACGTTAAATATTCCAATATTCCCTTTATATGCTATGTATTTACAAAATTGACATTTTTATAGTATCAAAAATGTCTCTTCGTGCAAATTTGGTCATATATATATGATTTTGACTTAAAAACTCAAATTTGAATTGCGATTTTCGTCTTCTTCTTCTTCACGAGAGATCTGAATTCCATTGCTCTCATCTTCAGCAGAGATCGCAAATATCGTTCGTAGTTCACTGTAATTTTTTCAGTCGAACTTTGATCATCTCTCACCATCATCGCTCATCATCATCATCATCATCATCATTTTCGTGGAGAGATTTGAAGTTTTCTGGCGATTAGGTTAATTATGGAGAGAAGATCTTCGTTCACTGTGATTTTTTCGAAATTTTTGCTGAAGTTAAATTTGTTATAAAAATTTATAACTGAGAAACGATTAGAGAGATCTTTAATCTCGTTCTTTTGTGCGAATATTAAGGCGACTGATATTCGCCGTGCTAATATGACTGGAATGGTCATCCCTCCGTTCACTTGTCATCGAGAAAGAGCATTCTCTGTTATATTTAGACGAAGAATGATCATTTTCCATTAGTTTTGGACAGAGAATGACCAATTCCCTTGAGAATGATCATTCTCCGTGAGTTCCAGACGGAGAATGATCATTCTCATACGTTTTAACACTGGGAATGTCATTCTCCGTATATTTTAAAACGGAGAATGACATTCTCCGTTTTAAATTATACGGAGAATGGCAATTCTAATACGTTTTAACACGTATAATTTAAAACGAGAATGGCATTCTCCGTATAATTTAAACGAAGTATGGTCATTCTCATGCGTTTTAACGCATGAGAATGCCATTATCCGTGTAATTTAATACGGAGAATGTCATTCTCCAGACATTCTCCGTTTAAATGAAACGGAGAATGTCATTCTCCGTATAATTTAAAACGGAGAATGACATTCTCCGTATTAAATTATACGGAGAATGGCAATTCTCATGTGTTTTAACACTAGGAATGCCATTCTCCGTGTAATTTAATACGGAGAATGGTATCCTCCGTATAATTTAAGACGAAGAATGGTCATTCTCATGCGCATGAGAATGCCATTATCAGTGTAATTTAATACGGAGAATGTCATTCTCCGTTTTAAATAAAACGAAGAATGGTAATTCTCATGCCTTAAAACATTGGAATGACTATTCTTCGTGTAATTTAACACGGAGAATGGCATTCTCAGTTAGTTTAGACGGATAATAATCATTCTCCGTTAGTTTTAGACGGAGAATGATCAGAAATGTGTTGTCTTGTTTTGTGATCTCTTCTGTTTTTATGTTATCAGGGGGGGATGGATTCAAGTTGTTTAGTTAATCTTTGTTTCAAGGGAGACCTAGTTTCCTGCCATGTCACCTATGAAAGTACCGTGGTATTAACACGGAGAATGACCATTCTCCGTCATCCAAAACGGAGAATGGTCATTTTTTTGAATACATTTCTTACATTTCTTTCTTTTTTTAACACATTTCTTACCTGATATCAATGGTGCTATTTTAAAGTCTGTTATGTCTACTGTTTCCAGTTTTTTGACTGCATAATGGACACTCTTCGTGTAATTTAACACGGAGAATGACCATTCTCCGTGAAGAGTGACGGAGAATGGCCATTCTCCATCATTATTACACAGAGAATGACCATTCTCCACGATTTTATTATAGAAGACACTGCAGATGTTACAAAAGATACAGACACAAAAAAAATAAAATTCAAACAGAAGGTATAGAAAGAAGTTCTTTTATTACTATGTCTACAAAGGATCTATTACAGATTCAGAAAGACTCATAATGTTCTTCTACAAAGGATCTATTACAAAGACTCATATTATTCTTCTACAAAGGATCTATTACAGATTTAGAAAGGCCTAAAGAAGTCTAGGGTTAATCTTCACAGAAGTGCAACCCTTATTCTTTTTGGTGCACATACTAGAAGATAATTGATCTCCATCGAAGCGTATTCCTCCACAGGACAGAGCACAACATGTGACTCTTCAAGCATAACCGGCTGCTAGATCGTTACTGAAAAGGGCATACATGACCCCCAACTTTTTGACAAAGCACGAGGACTGCCAAGATGTTGTTCAGGTTTGAACAAGGTGTTCCAATGCATCTCGAGATTCACTACCACGTGTTCTTCTACAAGGACATAACTACTTTGAACGAAGAGATCCACAGCCAACAACCAACTGATGCCAGGCCACTTAAAGCTAAGTCAGGGTCGTGCATAATGGAAATGCTATAAAGATGATGGAGTTTGCTCCTCAAGAAACCCCTTTTTATAGGCCATATTGGCCAATAAATGCAGATGAACCTAATAGACAGCATAATGAATCTCATTTAATAAGTTCGTTACAAGTTGATGCCATCCACAAACTTCTCAACTTCCCCCAATAAAGAAGGTGGCAATTAAGAGTTGTTCAAAGATAGTCTTTAAGGAAAATGCAAAGTCCCACCACCCCTCACATACACACACACTGAGAAAGCCATTTTTTTGTGTAATTTAACACGGAGAATGCCATTAAACGTGTAATTTAAAACGAAGAATAGTCATTCTCATGCGTTTTAACACTGGAAATGACTATTCTTCGTATAATTTAAAACGGAGAATGATATTCTCCGTTTTAAATTATACAGAGAATAGTCATTCTTATGCTTTTTAACACGAAGAATATCATTATCCGTGTAATTTAACAAGGAGAATGACATTCTCCGTGTTTTTATAAACGAAGAATGGAATTCTCTGTGTAATTTAACACGGAGAATGATATTCTCCATTTTTATACATGGAGAATAGTCATTAAACGTGTAATTTAAAACGGAGAATGGTCATTCTCATGCGTTTTAACACTGGGAATGACCATTCTCCGTGTAATTTAAAATGGAGAATGACATTCTCCGTGTTAAATTACACGATTTAACACGAAGAATATCATTATCCATGTAATTTAACAAGGTGAATGACATTCTCCGTGTTTTTATACACGGAGAATGGAATTCTCCGTGTGATTTAACACGAAGAATGATATTCTCCATTTTTATACACGAAGAATAGTCATTCTCATGCATTTTAACACATAGAATTCCATTATCCGTGTAATTTAACACGGAGAAAGGCATCCTCCGTGTAATTTAAGACGGATAATGGTTATGCATTTTAACGCATGAGAATGCCATTATCCGGATAATTTAACACGGAGGATGCCATTCTCCGTGTAATTTAACACGGAGAATGGCATTCTCCATGCTATATTACACGGAGAATAATTTTTAACGTGTAATTTAACACGGATAATGAACATTCTCATGCGTTTTAACACGGAGGATGTCATTCTCCATGTAATTAAAATAGAGAATGTCATTCTTCGTATCAAAATTACGAAGAATGGCATCCTCCGTGTAATTTAACACGGAGAATGACATTCTTGATTAAAATTACACGGAGAATGACATTCTTCGTGTAATTTAACACGAAAAATGAACATTCTCATGCGTTTAACACGGAGAATGCCATTCTCCGTGTTTTTATACAGAATCATGAACATAACTTAGAGCTATGCCTTCTTTTTGCACTTCTTGTTGCTTAGCATCGTTTCTCTTTTCTTTATGTGCAACTTTTTTAGTTATCCTTTTTCGTGGTTTTCTGTCATTCTCTTTTGGATTTTCTGCAACTGTCTTCATTTTATCCACAATTGGTATATCTTCTCTAACTGGTGATGCTACCGGTGATGATGCTGCCCGTGATGTTGACATGGTGTAAAGATTGCGAATGGAGAGGAAGGTTTGAAGATTTTGGAGGAAAAAACTAGATTTGAAACTGAGCGGCGTATGGAAGAAGAGAAAGAATCGAAACATTTTTTTAAAGAGTAGGGCTCGGGGGTGTTTTCAATAAATTAGAAGGGCAAAAAGGTCATTCAGAACCCGCTTTATATATTCATCGCTAATTCTGGGCACGCGATAAAATATTATTTTGCGGTGGGTTTTACATAAAACTTTTGCAATTTTTGGACATTTATAAATTTTCCCATATATATATATATATATATATATATATATATATATATATATATATATATATATATA
The DNA here is from genome assembly GCA_029216955.1 of Iris pallida. Lineage (NCBI taxonomy): Eukaryota > Viridiplantae > Streptophyta > Magnoliopsida > Asparagales > Iridaceae > Iris > Iris pallida. The sequence goes on along the minus strand of JANAVB010017197.1, from coordinate 2,432,535 downwards.
TGGAAAACGAGATATAAGCCATAGGCTCATACTCTTATATGAGCCATTACAGGTGGCTTCCATGTGTACTAATAAAAATATAGTGACTTGAAAAATAAAATTTAAATAGATAGAAATAAAAGATCTCATAAAAGATTTGATAAATAATAACTTACCATATCTTTGCCTAGGAACTTACCAAATATTTTTGCCTAGTAATTTAAATAGATAAAAATAAAACATCCCATAATGTTAATGTTAATGTTAATGTTCATATTAATATTAATGTTAATATTAATATTAATTTTAATGTTAATATTAATATTATTGTCAATTTTAATTTTAGTATTAATTTTAATTTTAATTTTAATTTTAATTTTAATGTTAATGTTAATGTTAATTTTAATTTGGAGGAACAAATGGCATTATTCCTATTTAAATTTCTAGGCAAACATATTTGGTAAGTTCCTAAACAAATATTTGGTAAGTTATTATTTATCAAATCTTTTTTTTTCATCTATTTAAATTTCCTCTTTAAATCACTATATTTTTATTGGTCAAAGAAATTAAAAAAAAATCGTTTATGGGATCTTTTATTTATATCTATTTAAATTTTTTAGCAAACATATTTGGTAGGAAAAGATATGGCAAGTTATTATTTATCAAATCTTTTATTTCTATCTATTTAAATTTTTTTTTCCAAGTCACTATATTTTTATTGGTCCACATGGAAGCCACGTAGAAATATGGTCCATATAAGAGTATGAGCCTATGGCTTATATCCCGTTTCCCTATATATATATATATATATATATATATATATATATATATATATATATATATAAGCAAACAACCATGTCATATATTCATATAGTAGGCGCAAAAGGCCAATGCCTATACAAGAAAGCTCATGACCAAGCAAAAAGGGATGCCCGCTCGGATTCTTAACACCTCAAGCAAAACAACAACCTCATCAGTACAAGGAGTTCCAGAAGGTCTCCTTGACGTGCTTGCAATGTCTGTTAACCTTGTGTATATGTCTATTGACCTCAAAAATCAGTTAAGCAGAGCTGTACCGGAGCCCTTCATATCTATATTTGTTACGATTCTTCCAAATGACCCACGTGATAGCTGCTGCTATGATCTGGTGGTCGTGAGAGGCTTTACCCCAGGTGGCTAGAAGATCGTTGAAGTCCCCATTGACCGAGTCCGGGAGGCATGAAGTAGCGAACCTAAGCCACACCTCGGAGGCCAGATCGCCTGACGAGAGAATGTGGTCCGCTGTTTCAGGCTGGCACGCCGAGCAACAATGACATGCAGATGCTATGCTGAAGCCAATAGTGGCGATAACGTCGTCGGTGGAAAGTTTCTGAAGAAATGCTCACCAAAGCAAAATGGACCACTTCTTAGGGATGCAAGACTGCCAGAATAATGCGATGATAGGGGAGGGCATGCCGGTCACGTGCGCCGCTCGATGTGCTGAAGCAAGGGAAAAGGAGCCGTTAGGCGTCTGAGACCACCGAAGGGAGTCAGGGGCCTGCCCGACCACCTCTTCGGAGGCGGCTAGAGAAGCATCAGCTTCCTCACTGAGCCAAGCCCGCACCCTCTCCCAGTTCCACTCATCGTCGGTAGCCCAAAGGTCTCTGATAACGCTGGAGGTGGGGACACCCGGAGAAGGATGAACAAGGTCATCCCTAGACCACCGTTCGAAGAGGAACGAAGATTTGCTTGAGCCCAGCCTAAGCCGAATAAAGGGTTCGGCGAGCCTCCGGCCGTTGAGGATGCGTCGCCAGGAAGCAGAGGATCTGCTGTTGTAGGAGGCGACGGTAGGGTGGGAGTGCTTGAAATATCTGGACTTCATGAAGCGAGCCCAAATGGAGCGCTTAAGCTGCAGCTTCTACTACATCTTCATCGAGAAGGCGTCAACAGTGTGAGCCAACCTACAAAAACCTAGGCCACCCTCTAACGTAGGTTTAACTATGGATTCCCAGCTGGCCCAGTGGTGCTTATCCTTGCCGTCGCAGTGACCACATAAGAAGTTGGCGAAGAGATTTTCTATGTTGGGTAGGACCTTCTTGGGGGGGAGAAGATGGCCAGGGTGTAGATCGGGATGGATGAAAGGACGTGCTTGATCAGAATCATCTTTCCACTGGGTGATAAGGTGGCATTGTGCCAGCCCTCGATCTTCTTTCTGATTTTACCCACTAAGTCATCGAAAAGACCCGAGTTAGATCTGTCGTACACCAGCGGGTACCCTAAGTAGGAGAATAGGGGGTACGAAACAGAGAAGGAATTGATGTTGGTAAGCATGGTGGTGTTGTCTCTATCGGCGGAGTGGTGGATGTATATAACACTTTTGTTAGGGTTGATACGTTGTCCGGAGCATCTGGTGTACCTCTTCAAAGTGTTGTTGACTACCTCTACAGACCCATTATCACCAGAAGAAAAGATGAGAATGTCATCAACGTAGGCCAAGTGGGTGATGATCGGGCAGCCGCTAGCGGTGTGGAAGTGCTGGAAACGGGGGGTGCATGCCATTTGGTTCAGATTCCTGCTCAGCGCTTCGGCTGCGATAATAAAGATGGTGGAAGATAGTGGGTCTCCTTGCCTGACACCAAGGGTCGATTTGAAAAAGCTGTCAGCTTGACCGTTAACGACGGTGGAGAACCACGAGTTACTGATCGATCTCCAGACGATGTCAATCCAAGTCTCTGAAAAGCCGAAGGCTCTAAACACCCAGATCATGAATTGCCAATCAAGCCTGTCATAAGCCTTCTCACTACAAAAATACTGTTAATTAGTGACTGAATTTACCGACAAAAGTAAAATGTTGCTAATCAGCAACGGAATACCGACTGACTAGGTACTGATATATTATGTAAAATATAGTATTAAAATACGTCGCTAGATCCGTTACTAGTTTGTCGCTAAGTGCATAGCGACTGATTAGCGACGGGAGATTCTGTCGCTGGCCACGAGTAAAAGTAAAACAATAACTCTTTCTTTCTCATTCTCAAATTTTTACACAAAAATTTGTTTTTCCCCCAAAGCTCCGACCCCTTTCGACGACCGACCCCTAATCCTCCCTTGGCGACCTACTCCTCCTTCGCACGGCGACCCCATTCCTCCTCCACTGTCACCCGATCCCCTCTTCGGTCATGGCGACCTCCTCCTCCTCCTTCGACGATCAACCGCCGACCTCCCTCACGCGACGACCCCCGACCCCCTCCTCCTCTGCTGTCACCCAACCCCCTCCTCCGTCCTCGGCGACCGACCCTCGACCCCCTCCTCCGTCCTCAGGTGAACCCCCTCCCCCCCAGACCCCTCCTCCTCCGCTGTCATCCCCGACCACCTCCTCCGTCCCTGGCCGGCTCTCAGGTGAACATCCTCGACCCGTCACAGCAGGTAATGGCCTTCTCTCTTAACATTTTTTTATTTTTTTGTTGAAAAAATTATTATTGAAATCACAAACACAGTGACAACATGATTTTTTGATTTAGTATTTGGACACGGACACACCAAACTGCATCATTATCTGTCGTGTACTAGTTGTCCTTGGGCTTATTGAAATCCCTAACCTTCACGTCAGCATATTCCCTATATTGGATGCAATTATCGATTAGCGACATAACATACAGCATCTTCCCAATTAATAATGCAAGACAAAAAATGAAAAACTTGTCAAATATGAAGAAATATATCTTTCTGGAATCGGCAAATTATTGATAGCCAATCTATTCCAACACTCGGGTCTTCAAGGCTAATTCGGCAAAGGGGTTAAGTCCCTTGGAGATTTTACAGTCAGTCTTTTAGCCCTTCTGGCCAAGAGGTTAAGTCATGGTTGTTCCCAATTTTATGAAAGAGGGTTAGAGTCACGGAAACAAACTAGTGCAACGGGCAATGCTAAGGCTTGCTACTTGCAACCTGGAGAATGTTGGTTCAAGTCACGAAAACATCTTGTGGGGTAAGTGGGAGCCTCTAGGCGTTGGGACTCCTTCTAGCCAAGGGGTCGAAGGGAGGTTAGAACAAAAATAACAAAGGGTCCAAAGCATGGCTATATATGTTCCCTCATTTTTTTCCTTACATTATACATGTCCTTGTGATTAAACATGAGCATAAGGATGCAACTGGTAGAGAAAAACAAGTATAGAGTAATTGATCGGTTGTTTGTACTAGAGTAGGATTCATATGTTGTCCATCTATTTATCTACAAGACACGTTGTCTTTATGTAGTGACAGCCAAATGATACTCTAGATTTTCCTGTTGGTGCTCAAGCACGTTGTTTACCATCTCTAAACTGGTTGGATTGCAAAATGGGTTAAGATTAGGGCACCCTTCCAACCATAACTAGAGCTATTGCAAGAGGAAAGGTTTATTTTTTGGGAACTTGTGCTAAAATTATAAGAGATAAAATGGAAGAGTTTTATTTATGTTAGTCATTCTTTCCCTTCCTAATGAACACCAAGCTTCTCAAAAGTCGAATGAACACCCATGTTCCTCTTAGTGACTCATTCTCCTTTAAAGGTGCACTATATTTCCCCCTTGTAAATTGTGCTTACCCTACTTTAGTTTGTATCTAATCCATATTGTTTGAATATATACGGTACATGCAGAATCATTCACGTGTGAGAAAGCAATGAGTCGATACTTAGTTGACCGTTTATGGATGTACAATCGATGACATGAGAGCAAGATTGGTTTGACGGATGATTTCAAGGCGGGAATCGAGAAATTTCTGAGATACGCCAGTAGCCAACCTTATTTCATGGACGGAAGGCTCATAAAGTGCCCTTGTGTCAATTGTCGTAATATACCATTCAAAGAGGTAGATCTCGTGAGAGAGCACCTCTATAAGAAGGATTTTATCGAACTACAACGAGTGGACGGTTCAAGGAGAACCTTTGGTTCTGCAATATCAGTCCTCCTTCAATACGGAGGTGGAAGAGTCCACTTTTAGAGATCACTTCCAATATCGGCATCGAAACTTGGCACGTGAGTTGGTATTTGATGCGGCTTGTGCCGTTCCAAGTTTTGATCCGGAGGATCCGAATCCTGCAGCAAAGGAGTTCTATGATATGTTCAACCATGTTGATACTCTGTTATATCCGGATTGTGATTCTCATTATGTCATGTCAGTGGTGATGCGGCTGTTGAACCTCAAGTCTGAGTCCAACTTGATGGCAATATTGCCTCCCCTGGACGGGAATTTTATGCAGTTGATCATTTCTTGAGCCAGTAGAATATTATCTAAGATATTACGGCCGCGGACGAACCCGCTTTGCTCTTCAGAAATAATTCTGGGGAGTAACCCTGTCATACAATTTGTAATAATCTTGAAAATGATCTTGTTAGTAAAAGTGCACATACTTAGAGGGTAGAAGTCTTTAAAAATCTTCGGGTTATTCTTCTTGGGGATCAGAATCAGATTGGCACTAGATATAGCTTTAGGGTACCTAGCTCCTTAGAAGAAGGCAATCACCGCCTCGAGGATATCCTTCTTGATGATGTCCCAGCAGGATCTGAAGAAGATGCAGGTGAAGCTGTCCGGACCAGACGCGCTATGCTCTTTCAGCGACTAGACAACATTTTTGACCTAGAGATCAGTGGGCTGAAGTTGCAGCTGGGTGTTGTCACTGTCCTCGATCAAGCGAGGGATAGCCACCAAAAATGCATCATCCTTGTGGATGACATTTTTGGTGAACAACTGAGAATAAAAGGAAGAAGCAGCCAACTGGATATCCCATTGGTCTTTGAGGATGTGTCTGCTCTCATCCGTGATCTGGTGGAGGTTGAGTTGTTGCCTTCTTCCCTTGACGCAAGAGTGGAAGTAGTTCGTGTTCTTGTCGCCCTCAATGTCCAAGGTAAGCCTGGCTTTCTATTTCCAAAATTCCTCCTCGACTTTGAGGCGATACTTCAGAAGCGCTCTGGTGAGGTTGAAGGAGGCAGGAGCCGAAGGAGAGCCTTCATGGGCGAACAGAATCTTCGTGCGACAAACATCGTCCTCCGCGGCGCAGATGGCTTGGAAGATGTCGTCGTAAGCTTCCTTGCTCCAACGAGTGAGCGCTTTCCGAGTGGCTTTTAGCATAACGGCCACGCGTTCGAGGGGTTCGAGCGGTTCGAGGGCGTCGGGGTCTCTCCAAGCGGCCTCCACGATCTCCCTGAATTACAGATGATGGGTCCAGAGGGCGAGGAAACAAAAGTTTTTCTTGGGCTGGTTGGTTTTCTTGCTGACCTCGATAAGGAGAGGGGAGTGATCCGATTCTATGGTGTTGAGGTGCGTGGGCCTGGAGTTGAGCTCAAGGTCTAACTAATACGAGTTAGTAAGAGCACGATTAAGGTGGGAGTATTAACGTCGAGCGCCTTCCTGTATGTTTCACCAAGTGAAAGCGCTCCCGGAGCATGTGGTGCTCCACCCAATATATGAGCGCCTACCTCGAGTCCTGGATGATGCCGAGCGTCACATCAACAGCTAGAAGAATCCAGATGTCGTGGTGTCCGGCGATCGCTGAGGGAAAGCGCAACTGCAGCTGAATGGACTTGAGTTTCTTGTGAGGGATTTTAGGTTCGATGATCACCATTATGTCAATACCGTGGATTCTCTTGAAACATTTTAATCTTCTCAATGTAGGTTTGTTAGCAAGGCCCCGGACATTCCAAGATAGGATGTTAAGTATTGCGGTATTGCAGGTGTCACGCCCTGCTCCCGTAGGAGCGATCGTCCGCGCTAAGACGTGATGCCGCGTGAGCCTAGATTGCGCTCACGCAAGGCGGGTTCCATAACGGTCGATTACAGGCTAAGCGACGGGGTCATCGCACAGAAGTCCCAAGCGAAAACATTGATATAGCAGCAAAAATTTGAAGCAAAACACAAGTCATACAAAAAATTTTTTATTGATATTGAAATAAAGATTACAATGTGGCGCAAGGCCAAGATTACAATCATTCAAGCTCACTCTTCTCACATTACAAATCACTCTGCTCTCTCTCATCTCTTAATACAAGTTGAGTAGGCCAGCGAAAGCTTTAGATAGGCGATATCCATACATTATGTCCCGTATAAGTCCAAACTCCATGTGAGTGCACGCCTCGAATCGTCAAGGAACTCCGTGCCTCGACGCATCCAAGCGAGCTCCGCTCCACGAGCTTCTACCTGTGCTTGCATAAGAAAACTGTGTGGTTGTCAGTACTCAACTATACTGGTGGAATGACCCCCTCGCCTACCCATACAAAACCAACACGTTCATTTACTTTGCACAACCTAATCCCTTACAATTGTCTTTCTACTCTTGTCCTAGGATCAGTTTTAGGACCTAGACTCTCGGTCTATTTTGTGTCTCTAGACCATCACGTGCCTTAACAACGTCAACTTATCAAGTCGTGTTTGCCTTTCGACCCATACTCAGAGACGCAACTACACGATAGTACCCAATTTCCATGTGACCGTGCTACAAGTCCATTGTGCCGTCAACGTGGTCGTTTCATGAGACCTATTCATGTGTCCATATTGAGGTCGTGCCTCGCAACTCAGTATGACTGAACCATATTGCCGCCTCGCAGTCCTTGCTACTTTAATCACCAACTGACCAAATTAAGACTTGTCAACTTAGTGTAACCTAACCAACTTTGCCTTACGGCGATTCCCGGCTTAAACTCGCAACAACTTAAATCTAACTTGTGCAACTCTATGCCAACAAATTAAGACTCGACACCACATCCCGTGACGAAGCACGGTGTCTACGTTGCATCCAAATCTTAGGCCCAAACATTGTCTTCCTAACGTACATACATTCAACTCGACACATTCCAAAGGCATACACGCGGATAGCCGCTATATGCAGACTCATCTATATAAAAGTTCACTAGCACCACAAGCTATCCTGGACTTATAGCTTTGTTATTCGGCGACCCTTTCAGCGCAAAGTAGCAAGCCCCGCTGAAAGTTCCCGAATAACCTGAGCGGTACCCCCAGCTCAGCTATACCGTGTTTCCTCCTAGGCCGAAACGGTCCCATACCGCCCAGGGATGCCGCTCATGGAAACTTTTACCTTGTCGACAAGTTGTCCAATGACCATGCAAGACTCGACTCGAACTGACATCTCATACGGTCGTTGTTCTTCTAATGTTACCATCTCTCTCAGGTCCAAATTCAATACTTCTCACATTTGAGACCGCGTCGACGACCCATGGTCGCGAGCATTCTTCCTTCTTTTCCTATTATTTCATTCGACTCATGAACGACTATTTGAAAGCCCTTCTTCCAACTCAATTTAATCAACCGTGGCCCGTGCCTTAAAAATACTAAGTTTGTGACATCATGCCTCAAACCAACTTGAACTCTATGCGACACCACCGCCCAAGTCATACTCTATATGACAGGCCTTATGATTGTGAAACCAGGTAATATCGACAACCATAGAAAACATGGGGCAGTACTTAGAATGTCTTTGATCGCCTAGAATCACTTAGCCTAACTTAATCGTATATCAACTTTACGAGCAAAGGCTGCGCCAAGCCTTACGTCGAGGGAATGTGTCGTGCACGCGATCGACTTTGAACAACCAAGTTATTTGGGTGTCTAGACTTATGCCGCAAGCTGCACGATGCAACTTAGCTCGTGGGGCGAGCAAAGGCTATGCCAAGCCTTGGACGATGGAACCGTGCATGCTTTATCAAGCATTATACGGGCGACGCCTATGACTCTTAGCTTTGTGGCGAAGACCAACTTTTTTCTTCTCCCAAGCCACGGGACGAAGGACCGAGTGTCGATTTTAAAAGCCATTGTGCAACACTTCTAAGCTGACCATGGGACCTTTTTCCATGTTCTAACTCAATCGACCCGACTTAGGATTATTCCCTTAGTTATGTGGATTCATCTCTTTTATTATCAAACCTACTTGTGCATTTGAAACTTTCGTTTTATTAGTGCGAATGCCAAGCTGAGGCAAGTTCACCGAAGCCACCCATCTGAGCGAGGGGTCACCTCGATCGAGCGATGTCTTCGAGCAGCCGTTGCAAGGCTAAGTCTGAACGCCGTTGGCGTTTCGATTCCTCAGATTGACTGAGCGAGACGGGGCACTACATCATACACCACTCAGAAAAAGTTTTATCCTCGAAACTAACTGAGTATACTTATCGACTTATAACTTGATTCAACATCCTACGTTTCTCGCACCCATTTCTCCTATGCATTTTTCAAATCCGAGCCACGCTCGTGCTACCCACAATCTTTTCTTCAAAACTTATGATCTCAAAATCTTCGACACTTGTTCGTTCCTCAAGTCTCACTTGATTCAACGTATCACTTAGTTGGATCGTGCACATATTCTGGACGTCCCCAAAATACATGCATTTCAGCCAAGCCTCGTGATAGAGAATCCACCATCACCACTCGAGTCAGATTGTACACATATTCAGGCGTCCCTGATATACATGCATGTCAACCGAGCCTCATAAGTGGTGCCTCCACAATTCTTATGTCTTCGTGTCGGGACGTCTGCCTAACCGCTATGCTACATCTTTAGGCTAAAGCCATCCGTCAGTATTGGAATCATAGTTCCCAAACAACAATTATCAACAATGACCCCATCCTAAGGTCAAATCAAAGTTGATAGTATGGGGTTTTCTACCCAAATCTCACATCACTCCGTTTTCTAAACTTCGAGCATAGATTTCCTACACACATCCCGACATTTGTCATACGGAATCTGAGTCATTCAGCAAAGCCATCCTATCGTAATTTCTCTCAACCAAAATTTCGATATATTAATTTCGTTCGTCTAATGACCCATTCCACATAGTCTATCTCCTCGAACACGTTCGATATAATTCACCTATCAATCTTTCTCAATCAAGCACGCTACGACACTAATTTGTTGCTAAACCACAATTCACATTCCATATTTCCTAAGTCGTTCATCACAGTTCACGTAATCGATCACAAGGTCGTCCAGTTTAACAATATGTCACGTCCCAATCTCACGCAAGTTTGATTATCTGCGGTGGGCATGAAATCACCACGCACGCTCCCGCGGGATAATCATCCTCATCAGGACGTAACTCTTGCTTAAGCCCAGACTAAGACATTCTCGATACGCAGATCGGATCTACTCAATCCTTAAGTTTACTTAATCATCAATCACTAAATCGTACAATCCTCGAATTCACATTCGCATCAAACCACAAGCCGAGGCAATCCAAATTGCTATGTCCTGATCTTTTGAGTTCGATTATTCCTGCGACATGAATTACCATGTCAACGCTCATACGGAATGATTGCCTCAAATCCGATGTGACGCATGTGCGAGGCTAGAGTTGCGCTCGTACAAGGCAAGATCGTCGACGTAGTGGTTATCAACGTAATCATCAAGACATGATCATTTTCATCCAACATTTATTTTCATCCATCAGGACAATAACACTTGCACGATCATCATTCACCGAGTCAGAGTACCCCCAAGTTATCGTATATTGATCTTTGATGCTCCTTAATACCATCGATGACATGCATAACCTGACAATCTTTCTTGCAACGAAATTCGAGTAGTACAACTGATGCTAGCGTATGACTGGATAATCTCTTTGACACTCAAGATCAACATTCGATCATTATCCCTCGAATCATTTACAACATTAATTTTCACAAACCTAAATTCACGTATTGTTCCTCCGTCAATCTTAAGTCATCGAGCAACATTTTTCCTCAAATCACATCATTCCTTGATAACTTAAATCATCGAGCAACATCTATTCCAATCCTCAGAGTCATTTTCAAACATTCGAATCAAACTTTTCATGCACGTTATCTTTCCGTTGTATTAACTTTTCGTATACGATCCGTATCAATTTCCTCGATCAAGTCATCCATTTGTACACCCTAACTTTTTCTCGATTCGATTTTACCTACTCAATCACTTTGCATTTTATACTCGTGCAATCACTATCCCGTGCACGTCATCTCTAATTTGTCTGAATCGATTCGTCCTTATCTTCAAGACTACAACTTATTCAATGATACTCAATCTACGGCTTTGTATAACGCGACGTTTGCTGATAGACTCATCGACACCCCGTATTCTCAATCGACCAACATTCCCGAAACTATCGCATACACCACTCAGGGATGATGTCATTCGACAATTTCTCAAACTATCATTCGATTCATAATCGATTATTTCGAATCCTGTTCGAACCATTCCTCAAATTCTAAGCACGCACATCTATATCGCATCGACGATATCGTCGCTCGATAGTATCCCTATCGATAGTCATCCCACATTCTATGGATCAAGTCAAACTCATTCATATTTGATACGATTCAAATTCTGCACACGACTTTTTTAAGGTCGACGCAATCCTTGGTGTATATGCCCAGCCCGACTTATCCAATCGTGCTTACGCGAACCATCTCTTTGTTTTGTCAAAAATTGTACTTCTATGTTTTGTAAATTATATAGACTTATTGTATGGACATCCCATGGAACATTTGAGAGAGAGCGCACCAACGATATCAACTTGCAGAAGCAACAGAGTTAAAGAATTCAATCGATAGTCCAAGGATGTAAAGCTGTACTCTGATACCATTACGTCACGTCCTGCTCCCGTAGGAGCGATCTTCCTCGCTAAGGCGTGATATCGCGTGAGCCTAAATTACGCTCACGCAAGGCTGGTTCCATAACGGTCGATTACAGGCTAAGCGACGGGGTTGTCGCACAGAAGTCCCAAGCGGAAACATTGATACAGCAGCAGAAATTTTAAGCAAAACACAAGTCATACAAAATACTCTTTTACTGATATTGAAACAAAGATTACAATGTGGCTCAAGACCAAGATTACAATCACTCAAGCTCACTCTTCTCACATTATAAATCACTCTGCTCTCTCTCATCTCTCAATATAATCTGAGTAGGCCAGCGAAAGCTTTAGATAGGCGATATCCATACATTATGTCCCGTATAAGTCCAGACTCCACGTGGATGCACGCCTCGAATCGTCAAGGAACTCTGTACCTCGACGCATCCAAGCGAGCTCCGTGCCACGAGCTTTTACCTGTTCCTGCACAAGAAAACTGTGTGGATGTCAGTACTCAACTGTACTGGTGGAATGAGCTCCTCGCCCACCCATACAAAACCAACACGTTCATTTACTTTGTGCAACATAATCTCTTACGATTTTCTTTCTACTCTTGCCTTAGGATCAGTTTTAGGACCTAGACTCTCGGCCTATTTTGTGTCTCTAGACCATCCCGTGCCTTAACAACGTCAACTTATCAAGTCGTGTTTGCCTTGCGGCCCATACTCAGAGACGCAACTATACGATAGTACCCAATTTTTATGTGACCGTGCTACAAGTCCATTGTGCCGTCAATATGGTCGTTTTATGAGACCTATTCATGTGTCCATATTGAGGTCGTGCCTCGTAACTCAGTATGTCTGAACCATATTACCATCTCGCGGCCTTGCTGCTTTAATTACCAACTGACCAAATCAAGACTTATGAACTTATTGTCACCTAACCAACTTTGCCTTACGGCGATTCCTGACTTAAACTCGCAACGACTCAAATCCAACTTGTGCAACTCTATGCCAATAACTTAAGACTCGACACCACATTCCGTGCCGAAGTACGGTATCTACGTTGCAGCCAAATCTTAGGCCCAAATATTGTCTTCCTAACGTACACACATTTAACTCGACACATTCCAAAAGCATACATGCGGATTGCCGCTATATGCCGACTCATCTATATAAAAGGTCACTAGCACCACAAGCTATCATGGACTTATAGCTTTCTTATTCGGCGACCCTTTCAGCACAAGGTAGCGAGTCCCGCTGAAAGTTTCCGAATAACCTGAGCGGTACCCCCAGCTCGGCTATGCCGTGTTTTCCCTAGGCCGAAACGGTCCCATGGTGCCCAGGGATGCCGCCCGTAGAAACTTTTACCTTGTCAACAAGTTGCCCAATGACCATGCAAGACTCGACTCGAACTGATGTCTCACACAGTCATTGTTCTTCTAATGTTACTATTTCTCTCAGGGCCAAATTCAATACTTATTACATCTGAGACCGCCTCGACGACCCATGGTCGCGAGCATTCTTTCTTCTTTTCCTATCATTTCATTCGACTCAGGAACGACTATTTGAAAGCCCTTCTTCCAACTCAATTTAATTAACCGTGGCCCGTGCCTTAGAAACACTAAGTCTGTGACATCATGCCTTAAACCAACTTGAACTCTATGTGACCCACCGCACAAGTCATACTCTATATGACAGGCATTATGATCGTGAAACCAAGTAATATCGACAATCGTAGAAGACATGGGATAGTACTTAGAATGTCTTTGATCGCCTAGAATCACTTAGCCTAACTTAATCGTACATCAACTTGATGAGCAAAGGCTGCGTCAAGCCTTGCGTCGAGGAAATGTGTCGTACACGCGATCGACTTTGAACAAGCAAGTTATTTGGGTGTCTAGACTTATGCCACAAGCCGCACGATGTAACTTAGCTCGTGGGACGAGCAAAGGCTATGCCAAGCCTTGGATGATGGGACCGTGCATGCTTTATCAAGCATTATGCGGGCGACGCCTATGACTTAGGCTAACTCTTAGCTTTGTGGCGAAGACCAACTTTTTCCTTCTCCCAAGCCATGGAACGAAGGACCGGGTGTCGATTTCAAAAGCCATCATGCAACACTTCTATGCCGACCATGGGACCTTTTTCCATGTTCTAACTCAATCGATCCGACTTGGGATTATTCCTTAGCTATGTGCATTCATCTCTTTTATTATCAAACCTACTTGTGCATTTAAAACTTTCATTTTATTAGTGCGAAGGCCAAGCTGGGACAAGTTCACCGAAGTTACCCACCTGAGCGAGGGGTCGCCTCGACCGAGCGATGTCTTCGAGCAGCCGTTGCAAGGCTAATTTCGAACGTCGTTTGTATTTTGATTCCTCCGATTGACTGAGTGGGATGGGGCAGTACAGCGGGAGGGGGTGTTGGTGAGTTTAGCGGCAGATCGACTGATCATGGGCGTAACCTCTTTAGCACATCTTTTGTTAGCTTTTTTGGTGTTGGACTCTGATGGTTCGCTCGTCATGTAGCCTTTGCTCTTGCAGAGGTCGGCTAATTCATCGATGGGGTACAGGTAATCATGTCTATCTATCTCATCCAATGCACCAAAATAGTTACTAGGACTAGCGAATCTGCCGTCAATTGCTTGCTATAACCTGACTACTGGTTCTAGGCCTATGTTGGACAGTAAGTTAGCATGAATGCCGGTTCGAGGAGAGGGATTGAGAGGACTTCTGGTTTGGGATGGTGAGTCTCATCATTGTCAGGGGAGTCTATCTTGGGATGGTGAGTCTCATCATTGTCAGGGGATTCTGTCTCTGTCGGGGAGTGTATTGCACAATGATTGTTTCGTTGGATGCTGGATGATTTCTATTGGCTTTTCTTATTCTGGGTGCTAACCGCAACCCCTCCAGGTGAGTTCTCTTTCGTGTCTTCAGCTCGCCCGGGTTCTGATGCCACATCTGATATATCTGTTTCCTAGCTGTCTTCAGGGTGACCCGGAGATAGGATGTTGAATTTGTTGGTAAGGTTTATCTGGTAGTTTTGGTGGTGGTTGCGGGGGTGCTCTTCTGGGTTAGTTCTTGATCGCGCAATTTGTCTGCGCTCGATTCGAAATGGAGATAGAAGTTCGGTAAGGGGAGAAGCAGATTCCTGTCTTTGTGTCTCCTCGATTGGGAAGGGGCAGGCTTCTAAATCTCTTTATTCTTCAGTTATGGGTGAGCTCTGAAGCAGTGGTTGATGGAGTGACCTCTCATGTGACAGTGCCTGCAGTAGATGATGTTATTGTCGTAAATAGTTTGTTGGGTGTACATCTTGCTGTCGAGGGCGATTTGGATGGAGTTGGGTAGCTCCTTCGATAAATCGAGTTCCATACAGATTTTAGCATAATTGGCTTTGGGAAGATTGTTGGTTTCTTCTGCCATAGCCACGAAAGTACCGAAGGAGTTGGCGATCCTCTTCATTGCCGCTGGGACGAAGCATAAAAGCGGGGGTTAGGGAAGGTGACCCAGGCTGAAACGATCGCCGAGTCTTCCTCGGTGTTGAAGTCTGGGGACCACCTGACGATATTCATTAGGTGAGCATCGATCCTGTCGGTGCCTCTGGTCTAGACATTCTTGTGATCGTCCTGGGACAAAAGTTGGAGGAGGATGTGTTTGGGGTCCATAGGAGCGACCTTGTACTCAAATATGAGGCCCCAACTGGCGATGGCTTCTTGAACCCGCGAAAACTTCGGGCATCCGGAGGAGAATTTAAGGACGAAGGTGTGAGAGAATATCTCTGAGATGATATATATATATATATATATATATATATATATAGAGAGAGAGAGAGGGGGGAGATTGAACCTATACATTTTCAGACATACAATTATTTTAAATTTTTAATTAGGGTTGTTATTCCAATTCGGGGGGGCGAGGGTCACGTACGGATGTGACCATGGACCCAGTCAAGTTTCAATATAGCCAAGTTGCATGTTCTGATCATGTTTGGGTCTAATATCGTAAGTCTGATTTAATCCTTACTTAAAGTAGTTCCTAACATACCAAAGGAGAATGGGTTTTAAACATGGCACCTCCTCATTCGATGAAAGTGGGGCCCACATTAGCAAGGGGGCTGAAGGACGGGACAAGTTAGTCGCGATTCCAGTTTTGGTCCCCCCTTCAGGCTAGGACTAGGAGGACTTTGTTGGTGTTTTTGCCTTTAGACTAGGAAAGATAGTCCCATAACGGCTACACCAAATGGTGAGTATCTTAATATAATGCTTTGCTTGTGTTCAGGCATGCACATGAGGTGTGGTAGGGCATAAGTGGGTGCCATATGGGAGTATTTTCCTAGAAGGAAAAAATAATTAATTTCAACAAGGAAGCAAGTTGATTTTCGTCTTTCGGAACTCGAACTCGGACACGAACTCCAGGATACCTCGTGCACTCACGGGTGTGTGTTCGGGGGGTAGCTGGCACTCGACTATGTTGATTGTGGGATAATCTAAAATATCAAACTCTATTTTGAGTATTGGTATTTTAGTCCCACATCGGATAAGAGAAATGGTGAAGTCTCACTCCACCCTATAAATAGAGCCCCACGGCCTCCTTTGTAAGATGCACCAAATAAGAAAGCCAAAGGGGGTCCGTTGGGTCCAGAGATCCCGTTCGAGTCACAAAAGTTGACTAACAAGCATTCCAGAAGTTCTTTGAGAACTTGTTGGTTCTTGGAAGCAGATCGCAGTGGGCGAATCTTGCTTTGAGCAACGATGGTCTTCACTACTCCAGCAAGAATAATAATTTAATAACTATTATTATTATTTCTTCTTCTTTTTCTTCTTCTTCTTGGTGGGCTGCAGAATATTTTGGAGAGCAAACTTGTTTGCCGTAATCTCCAAAATTATTAAACTCAGTTCAGGCACTTTTCGAGAGCGAACTCGTTCGCAGGAATCTCCAAAGTGCTGAAACTCAGTTCAGGTACTTCTGGAGAGCAAACTCGTTTACAGGAATCTCTGAAGTCCCAACTTAAGGAAATTAAGTGAGCAAATTAATTTGCAAGTATTCTCCAAAATCCTAAAAAAGTCGGAACAGAGAGCAAATTTATTTGCAAGTGAATCTCTGCGTCTGATAGTTGTTATAACAGAATAGAGAGCAAATTTATTTGCAGGTACATCTCTAAAATTTTGTTCGTTCTTTCCTCTAGATCTGTTTCGGGAATAACAATCTCAAAGCAAGATCCAGATCAGATGGAGAACTGTCGTACAATCCTTCTCGATGCATGTTTTAACAAACTTAAGAAGATTGACGGGCAACACTTCCAACATTTGGATGAGGAAAAGTTCTTTGTCAAATGGTTGGATAAGTGTTGGGCTTAACTATCCAAAAAGGAGGATGCACATTTCATGGAAGATCGAATTTGTCGATAGTGCATGGAGATTAAAACTTGTGCTAGAGTGGATGAGAAGTCTCTCAAGGAGCATCTCAAGGCAATTAAGAAGAAGATCAAGAAATTTGTGCACATGGCTCAAACATGTGCATGAGACATGTTCAGATCATGCGTATGTATGCGGATGGACTCTGCTCGGCATGGTGCATGAGTTTTTTGCTCCAAATAAGAGCATTACATTGCATGGTGATCTCGGCGCATGACTGCATATGCGCATGGTATGACTGCAGATGTGTTATCTGCATATGCTCGCAGGGTGTTGCATATCTTGGTGCATGGGTCCGCTCGGAGGCGCATGGGACAGCTCGGATGATGTGCATTGATTGGTGGATAGGTTTTGCTCCAATATGCACATGGTTTTGACTGTATAAAGTGCAAAAATTCTCCAGGAGTGTAATAACCCTACATAAAGATAGTTTTATCTTTGTGGGGTTAGTTACGGCTGTGGCTTGAAGGGTCACTTGAAGGAGAAATACAACACCAAGCCCCAAATGCAAGGAGTTGTTTACCTTGGACGAGCCTAGCTGTGACGAAGGTCTCAATGGTGAGCATATTGCTAGCAGGAGATCTGAGGATCAGAATCATAGTCTTGGACTTTCGGAAAGTTACTGACACTGGTGTACATGTAGCACGTACCAGTTATTTCTGAGGACCTAATTTTTGGAAGTCTGTTGTTTGATACGGACTTGAAGATGGACATTCATGATGGCAAGATGTTAGATTCATGGCCAGGAACATGCTTTAGAAAAATGATCAGTATCAAGCGAATGTTCAAACTTCAGTTGATGATGCAGTTGAGTTGTGACGAATGGACTAGGACATGTGTTATATAATAGCAGACTCATGATGTCTAGTCCAAACCTTATCTCTAGAATATGGGGGTAAGGAGGTGGAGGGATATGAAGTTTGTGCAGGGACAAAGACTGTCAGAAAACTGCCCAGGCAATTGAAATAAAGTATAGATCTTCTGGAGTTGGTACACTCAGATATCTGTGACTTTTATCAATTCTCCACTGTAACGCCCCAATCCCAAAATACGTTGGACTAGGAACATAGACATGCTAGCCGTATAATTAATATACGTAAGCTGTAAAAATGCAGTAGAACCATGACTAATCTTATCCACACAAAATAAATGAATAAAAGATATCATATAATGATAATGAATTGTCTTTGGTACATGTAGTTGGGCGAAGACAAATCCACTACCAACTATGAAAAGAAATACATGATATACAAAAGAATGATTTTGGCGAGCGAAGCAAAGATGATCAAAGCGCAATCATCCTCGGAGAATTAGTGATGATCATGGCCACGGCTAGAACACCTGCGAAAGACAAGAGCACACGCCTGGCGAGATAACCAGGTCCTCAGAGGGACGTAACAAGACGCATAATATCATGCCATATAAACTGAATAAATATTGCTCGAATAAATAAGTCAATTGAATTATAACATGGTCCAATACACACCTATTGAACTAGCTTACCATCCCCCCAACCAAACAAGGACAGGAGATGGTAAACTAATTCACGGTGACGTATCTTTCCATGTTATGAATCCAATATGGTATCCGGACCCCAACAAGGTTCAATACCTTCTCATCGAAGTAGTAAGTCACACCTACAACCAAACAAGGACAAGATGTGACGAACTAATCCGCGACAAGTTATTATTCCAAGCCACGGTCAGATACAAGTACCCAAACCAAAAGTACTCATACCTAACGGATAAAGGTGCCTAACCGTTCTAAGTGAAATGTAGTTAAGAACAATCCTTCCTACGCATGGGCCCTGGCTAAATAGGATCGGCATAGTCCCCCCTTGGGGCACCAGAGGCCCAATCAATAAGAGCATAACGTTCCGCAGAACACCAGTAGCCGTCAGAAATCATGGGTCATCAACCCCGTATCTCCAGCGGAGCTTCCGGGTCATAAGAGAAAGTGCATCGAAGCCCATACGCTAAGGAATTGTCCTCCCCGCCCAATGCCTACTATGTTGTATCCACAACATAAAACCTCTATTAACCGCTAAGTCAAACTAAGCATGCAACCTCTATTAGCGGTTATTCCTATCGCACGGCTTATACGTACCGGTGTCTAGCCAGTCACGCATGTCCGTATTTTACATGTGACACACAACTTCGTGGTACAATGTGTCAAGGCCAATGAATGAAACACACAAGGTGGTCCCTTAAATCTAGGTTTAATGTGTAAAAAAATAATACATAGCAGGAAATATAACTGAACAGTAAGTTCTAACAGGTTATGCCATGTATCACAGTTTATTTGCATAAAAAAATAATAAATAATGTATAAAATATGAGCTAAAATAAATAAACAACAAATGGCAAGATGTCTTACCTGGTAGGACGCCTGGTGTGCTGCAATGATCAATATGGCATGAACTACAACTTCGGGTAACAACTACACAAGGTGACCTCTGGTGGTGGCACGGACAATTCCATTGGGTCTAGAAGGGTCAAATTAGTTAGGGTGGACATAAGGTGGTATAGAATTGGCGAGAAAATAGGAAAAGTAAGATTGGTCACGGACAGGAGGACAATTGAAGGAAATTGGATTTAGATAATACGTATACTATTTTAGGAAAAATATTAACTCTACTCGAAAATATATTTTTATTAGTTAGAATAAACTTAGCTAAATACTAGAAAATCTTATTAATAAAGGCCCCAAAACTATTTATAGTAAGGTTTAGTTGGAAGTAATATAATATATAAAAAAGGCTACAAGTCCAAGAAACTATTTATTTATTTAAAACCTAAAATAGTATATTAGAAATAAAGACCATACTGGCCTAGTTCTATGGCCCAAGTATTTAATATAATATAATCTCATAAAACCCCCTCCAAGGATTAAGCCCATAAATATTTATAAAAATATTAAATCATTTTAGTTATCAAGTAACGAAATATAT
This sequence comes from Iris pallida, assembly GCA_029216955.1. Classification (NCBI taxonomy): domain Eukaryota; kingdom Viridiplantae; phylum Streptophyta; class Magnoliopsida; order Asparagales; family Iridaceae; genus Iris; species Iris pallida. The sequence continues at coordinate 2,412,621 of JANAVB010017197.1, read as the reverse complement.
ATGAAAATAAATATATTAGAGCCCATACAACATATATTTTTATTACAAGATAATTTTAGAAAATTATCTATATTTATTTTAAATTTAATATAATTAATGACAATACCCATACTAGTATTAATTTTAACAAATAATAATAATAATAATAAGACAGTGTATATACATATAATACAGTACTTAATAATACAATATATGATAAGTATCTATACTATACTAATAATACAGTACTTAATAATACCAATACATTAATACTCTTTACCTCTTTCTTCAAAACCAAGGAATTTATTAGAGAGAGAGAGAGTGACGAGAGAAGGGAAGAGAGAGGGAGAACGAGAGGGAAGGAGAGAGCTGCGGTCGGAGGGGAAAGTGGAGAGGCGACGGAGGAGAAGAGGGAAGAAGGGGGCGAAGATCTTGCCGGCGTTCCGACCATGGAGGCGGCGGATCACCGGGCGGAGGCGGTCGCGGTTGGCTCTGCAGTGGCTGGCTTTGAATGGGGAGATTGGGAAGGCGCGGAAGGAAGGTCGGGGCACTCCCTTTCAGGTCGTGCGGCGTCGGAGGTGTGGGATCCCGTGGCGGAAAGGCTGAGAAGTGGGTCGCCCGGGCGCGGCGGAGGAAGGGGAATGCGGACGCGAAGGGATCTCGCCGGCGGCGTAGGGGCGGTCGCGAGGGAGCAGATGGTGGGGGCCACTCGGCGGCGCGCGGGAAAGGTCGCGGAGGCAAGAGATCCGGGAGCACGGCACGCGACGGAGGCTCGGGTGGTCCTCGTCGGAGGTGAGGTCGTGCGTACGGTAGGTTCCGATCTGGAGGTTGGTTCGGGGAGGGAGAGGTGATGACGACGATTTCTAAGGTTCCGGAGGGTGGTGACAACAGCGGCCTCGGCGGAGGAGTGTTCCAGCGACGGTGAAATAGGCGTAGGTGTGTATGTTAATTCTATTTCTTTTATTTTATGGTGATAGTGTTTTTTGTGGCGGCGGTGTTGTCGTGGCCAGGGATAGTTGTTGGCCGGGGGATTGGTGGTGGTGGCGGTGTTCGTGGTGGTTGTGGCCGTGGTACGGCGAGTCTGGTGTACTGAGGCGGTGGTGATGGCGATTTGATCGGAAGGAGGGAGTGTTGGGGCTGGAGAGGTCGGTCGAGAGGGTTGGGTGGTTCTGACGGTGGTGGAGTCGTCGGAAAGTGGCAGAGATGCAAGGGTGTTCGGGTGGTGGTCTGGTGCGTGAGGGGCAACAGTCGGCTAGGGAAAGAGGGTCGGACAGGGGTGGTGTTGGGGTGGTCGTGGCGACGGTCACGGCGAGTGGTGGCTGAGATGGGTGGTGGCTGATTTGGTACAGCGTGGTGGCAGTGACGGGGTCAGGGTTAGAGCTAGGTTAGGAATTTGATGGTGTCGGGGTTGTCGACACGAAAGAATAAATATAATTGTAAAAGAATGGAATAAGAGAGTCACCCGGGGTCGGACCCGAGGCCGTCACGGCTGACACGGATAAGTGTTGGACACAGACACGAAGCACGCACGTTGTAGAAAAATAATTTTGGAGAAATTTGTGAATGGTAGAATTATATGGATGAGTACCTCTCCTTATGTAGGAGGTAAAAATTCCCAGTTGGATAAGGATTAGGATTTATTTAAATCCCCTTAGATAATTCATCTATTAATTTAAATCAATTCAATAATTCCAAATCCAAATCTAAATCAATTTAAATATAATTACATTCTATCTTTTAGCTTAAAATCAAATAAGATAAATTAAATTTCGAATACAGATATTAATTTAACTATTTAAATAAATCCATAAAATCAAATCAAGATTTAAATTGCCACAATAATTTCAAAATATATTTTCCAAAAATACTAATAATAATAATTTCAAAATTTACATTATTATTTAAAAATAAACCAATAAATAATTACGAAATATATATTTATGCATAATTAATATTTACATAAATATACTTTTCTAGTTTACCATTTCATAAGAATATTATTTATTATTATAACTGTATAAATGAAAGGCTTTCCATAAATAAAATAAATAAAATAATGAACTTGGAAATTTTGGTACGATAGCTAAAATAATTATTATATATATATTATTTTGAAACTATAAAAATGAAAAAAAAATGCTTTTCTAAAAATATGTGCGCTCGCACATATTCGCACTCGTCGAGCAATTACGAAAAATGAATTTCGTGCGCGATGTACAATACAACTACGCGACGTACAAATACAAAATAAAAATCAGTATCAAATTTATTTTTAAAAAAATAGTAGAAATTTAGGGGTTTTACATCCACTGAGGCCGAGTTGAAGTATTTCTCGAAGAACGGAACGTTTGAGAAGTTCAGCGACTTCAGGGCTGAAGCTAAACGTCTAGCCGGTCGGCAACTCAAGAGACTCATAAGTGGTTGAGATGGAGAGTATCATTTTCTTGGATTCACATCGTTCTGCTATGAACATTGAATTGGCTATGAAATGACTGATGCATAGTATCTCTCATCTAATGGAGTTTCAGATAGGAAGATCAGTGCGTTGTTAGAGATGATGATATCTTTATTGCGGGTCTTCCAATATATTTTTGAGGATAGATTGTGCTTACGTCTACCTTTAATTTTAAGTAAAGTACCGTTTGCCACATCTATCATTGCTTCTCATAAAAACTGGTTCAAAATTATACCTGACTTGAATATCATTCAAGTGTTGAGGTGTCTGGTGTATATGAAACTTCTGGATATCAAGATTCAGAAGCCAGGAACGAAGACCAAGAAGACCATATTTCTAGATAAGCTATTGAAAGCTATGCTTGGAGATCCTTTGATATAGTCTTGCAACGTGGAATTCTTTGAAGAAAAGTTTGTTAGGGACAAGAACATTTTTCTCGCAGATGTTCCGAAAAACATTGTTGGTACCGAAGAAGCTAAGTACTTCTAAAGAAGTAGTAATCCAGAAGGTGGTTGTCATTGATGAGACAACACTTGAACCATTATTCGCTAAGAAGTTAGCAAAGCGAGTGAGAAGGCCGAAAGACTTTGGAGATAACTTTATCACCTATCACATGTTGGCTGATGAGGAGATGAATACCAGAGATGTGATCTTCTGGGGGAAGTGAGTCAATGGTAAGATTGACTTTATTACATTAAATTACAAGTAGGTGTTAGTTAATCTGCCTGAAGGAGCTAAACCTTTTAAATCTTTGAGGAGAAGAAGAAAAAGCCGAAGGAACTGATGATGAGTTCGAGGCTAGGACGGTTGCCAGGAGGGTTTGCTCAAGAACATAGATAGATGAGGTTGACAGATATGCTCTAGTGGCTAAGATGTAAACTATCAGGATGACGATGGTCGTGGCTGCTATTCATAAGCTGTTCTATCATCAGATGGATGTCTAGACAGTATTTTTGGACAGAGAAATGATAGAAGAGATTCACATATAACAGCCAGATAGATTTGTCGTTCAAGGTCTTAAAGACAAGGTCTGCAAGTTGATGAATTCTATGTACAGTTTGAAGTACACTCTCAATCTGTGGCTCGAGAAATTTGACCCTGTTATTAGGTCAAAAGGTTACAGGGTCAGCGAGACTGTTAAGTGTGATTACACGAAGTTCACTGATGATAGAGGAGTCATCGTTTGTCTCCATATGGACGACATAATGATGTGTCACTAGAACAGAGATGTTTCTCACGTCCAGATTCAGTATGAAGGATATGGGAGATGCGGATGTCATTCTGGGTATTTAAATAATCTAGATGGAAGTTGAGCTTGCTCTGTCATAAGCTCACTACATGAAAAGTTGGTCACGTGCTATGGATATCAGGATCTTTCAGGGATCGATACTCCTTACATGTGTGTTAAAAAAACTGAAGCCAAGTCCTAGACAAGCGTCAGACAGTTGGTGTACTCGAGCATCATTTGGAGTTTGATGTAGGCTACATGTACCACCAGGCCTGGCATAAATTTTGTTGTAGGCATGACGAGTCGATTCTCGAGCAATCCAAGTGTTGATCTTTGGAAATCTATGAAGAGAGTGCTGAGATATCTCTCAGGGACTCATAAGGATGCACTACAGCGGTTACCATGCAGGGGTAGAAGGCTTCAGTAATGCTAGTTGGTGCTCATAAGTAGAGAAAGAAAAAGTTACGTCTTCTATATAGGTAGTGTTGCTATATCGTGGAAGTCGAAGAAGCATATACTTGGTTAGTGCTGCTACATCGAGGAATTCGAAGAAGCGGACCTTTCTCTGACTATGAAATATAAGTTCTGTTAGCTGCTGCGGATGAAACAAAATTGCTTCGGGTATGAAGCATCATGGCTTCAGGAGCTCAGGAAGGATCTTTTGTGGTTGGTACATAAATTAGGGTGATGCCGATATATTGCGATAATTAGATACGATCTTCCTGTAGTTGGTACGTAAATCCGGGTGATACCGATATATTACGACAACCAGGTGGCTGTAGCAGTAGCAGTAGCATCGGATGATCTCTTCATTGATAAGAAGAGGACTGTGCAACCAAGGCACAGGGCACTGAATGAGCACATCAAGCGTGGATCATTACAGTGGTTGGTGTTCGGAGTCAGAGAATCTGCTGGATCCGTTCACTAAGGCCTAAAGCGCCAGCTAGTCGAAGACTGGCAAAAAATGGGCTTGATGGGAGGACGAATGGAAGAATATCAAGTGTAATGTACAGTCCTTTGGGATATTGCGGGATTAAAAACCTAGAACCATTGATTAGTGGGTAGTCCTTTTAGATATTGCGGGGTTATGGATCCAGAACCACTGTCAGTAGGCAGTCTTATGGGACATTACGGGGTTATAGACCCAGAACCACTGTTGTCTACTGTTTGTTCTTTGTAGAGAACAAAGTCCTGTGAGAGGATGGCTTGGAAGACTTAATGAGTTCTCGGATGTAGTGCCCCGTCCTGCAAAGTCAATCGAAAGAATCGAAAAGCCGACGGCGTTCGGACTTAGCCTTGCAACGGCTGCTCGAAGACTCGTTCGATCGAGACAACTCCTCGCTCAGGTGGGGTAGTTTCGGTTAACTTGCCTCATTTTAGCCTTTACTTAATAACTCGCATGTTTTCAACTTGCACAAGTTAGGCTTGATAATAAAAGAGACGCAATCCACATAGCTAAGGGAATAATTTTGACGGGTCGGAATGTATTAGAACATGGAAAACGGCCCCACAGTCTGCTTAGAAGTCGGCTCAGCGTGCTTTCAAAATGACACTCGATCCTTCGTCCCGTGGCTTGGGAAAAGGAAGTTGGCCTAAGTTGTTAAGTTGCCACAAGGCTCGAATTATCCTAAGTCATAGGCATTGCCCGCGTGAATGCTTGATAAAGCATGCATAGTCCCGTCGTCCAAGGCTTGGCATAGCGTTCGCATGTCCCGTGGGTTAAGTCATCTTGCACAGCTTGTGGCTTAAGTCTAGGCACCCGAGAACTTGGTTGCTCATGTCGAACGCGTGCACGACACGTTCCCTCGATACGAAGCTTAGCGTAGCCTTTGCTCGTCAAGTCGTTGCGCAAATAAGTTAGACAAAGTTATGTCGGTCGGTCTAAACTATTTCTAGCACTGTCCCGCTCTATATGCGGTTGTCAAGTCGCGTAGTGCCTCGAGAACAAGGCTCGATATATAAAGTATACGACTTGAGCGATAGCGTCGCCTAGACAACCAGGCCTGTCTAAGGCACGAGCCACGATGGATTTAGTAAAGAGTATGCCACGAACAAAGGAAGTCCACGCGACTGGTTGTCGCCGAGATCGGTCCCGTTTCTTGGGAGTCTCGATAGCCTCGTTCGCGAGATCGGTCCCGCTACTTGGGAGTCTCGATAAGGAAACACACGAGATCGGTCCAGCTACGTGGGAGTCTCGATAAGTCTCGCACACAAGATCGATCCCGCTACTTGGGAGTCTCGATAAGTCTCGTACATGAGATCGGTCCTGCTACTTGGGAGTCTCGATAAGTCTCGATAAGGAAACACACGAGATCGGTCCCGCTAGTTGGGAATCTCGATAAGTCTCGATAAGGAAGTTTGCGAGATCGGTTCCGCTACTTGGGAATCTCGAAAGAAAGATGGGAAACCTTGGTCATGTTAAGGAAGGATTTGATAGATCGAGTTGAGTCTTGCATGGTCATTGGACAACTTGTCGACAAGGTATAGTCTTCTCGAATGATCGCCGGGGCGCCGGGATCATGTCGGCCCGGGGGAAGCACGTTGCGGCTCAAAGTAGGATGCTGGATAACCGCATGGGAGATTCGGTGCTTCGGGACTAGCTACCCGCGGAGGGACGGGCCGATATCCCCGAGCCAGTCCAAGATAGCTTAACATTGCTAGTGACCACTCATATAGATGGGTCGGCAGAATAGCGACAAACCGCGTGTATGCCTTTGGATTGAGTCTAGAACTTGAATGCATATCCAGTCGGTAACACAATGTCTGGGCCTAAGATTTAGGCTGCAGCACAGGCACCGTACTTGGCACGATACTTAGCGTCGGCATGTTCATAAAATTGACACTATATATGTTCACAAATCTTGTCTAAGTTAGTTTATGAGTCGAACATGAAGGCCACAAGGCATTAGCATGGTTAAGTCTTGATAAGTTGCGAGGCACGGCCTCAATCTTGATAAGCATGAACAACTCTAAGCAAGTGTACTGGCACGACCTGTACGAGTCGTCCCCTTGATGTCGTTGGTATGAGAATGGTCTTGAGGCACATCAAACAAGTGAAAGTCTTGGCACGGTCGAGTTGCGTAGGTTCTGCTCGTCGAGGTACTGCCTCGAATATGTTGAAGTCACGAATAGAGTATAACACGACCCTGTCGTCGCATTTCCAAGTATAGGCCAAGACGTCTTCGTCCTAAAATTGTTCCTAAGACAAGACTAGCAAGACAATCAAAAGGGATTAAGCTGCACGAAGTAAATGAACGTGTCGGTTATGTATGAGTGGACGAGGAGCTCACTCCACCAGTACAGTTGAGTGCTGACACCCACATAGTTTTCAAGTGCAGGCACAGATAAAAGCTCATGGCGTGGAGCTCGCTTGGATGCGTCGAGGCACGAATTCCCTTGGCGATTCGAAGCGTGTGGCCGCATGAAGTCAAGACTTATACGGGACATAATGTATGGACATTGCCTTCCGAAGCTTCCGCTAGCTCAAGCATTGTATCGAGAGATGAGAGAGAGCAGAGTGACTTGTAAAATGAGAGAAAAGTGAGTATGAGAGACTTGTAATCATGGCCTTGCGCCCCATTGTAATCTCATTATTCAATATTAATAAAGAGCACTTTTGAATAACTTGTGTGTTGCTTCTAAATTTCTGCTGCATGTTTCAATATTTCTGCTTGGGACTTCTGTGTGACGACCCCGTCGCAGCCGCTGTAATCGGCCGTTATAAAACTGCCTTACACGAGCGCAATCTAGACTCGTACGGTATTACGCCTTAGCGAGGACGATCGCTCCTACAGGAGCGGGGCGTGACATAATAGTATCAGAGCACGACTTTACGTCCTTGGACTTCAAGTCGAATCTCTCAGTTTTGAAAGCTCGTTCATTAATAAAGAAGTGTGCGCTCTCTCTCAGATGTCCCTCGGTATGTCCATACAATAAGTCTAAATATTTTCAAAAGCTCGTACAAGCGTTCAATCGAATGCATCGGTAGGCAATGACCTTTGTGCCGAATGGTGTCAAACTTGACTTGATTGAAGACACCTGCTAAAGTTAGCAAAGTCGCACGTGTGCCCGAATAGTCCTACGTCGACATTAGCAAATGAGCGTGCAAACTTGAGTTTAGTCCGTACGGGATAGCTATGCACACGGTTTTTTGGCTAAGTTGTGTCGTGTGTCATGCACCTTGACTTTTTGGTGCAAACGAATTACGAGCGATGTTAAGTATCGCTCGATCAGGAACGAAGATATACTTAGAGTGTCTATCGATAGAAACACTATTGGACTAATGCTTAGGTGTGCACGAAAGATTGGTTTGGATTTTGAGGAATAGTGCGAGCGACTTAGTACGTCAGGACGACGTGAGTGATTACGCTAGAGATTCGTCGAACGAATCTGAAAGATGTTTTAACGATTAATGCGAACGCGATTGTGGATTAAACCAGATGGCTCGAATCCTGAGTGTTGTATGGTTTGTCTTGGAAATCATTAGAGCAAAAATTAAGGATTACGAGTAACAACGAGTATGTTGGCGAGGCGATGCGATCGCACAAAGCCTTAGAACGCGTCACGCTTAGTTGGCCGTGACTTCGTATGTCTCGAACGAGATATCGTTCAGACAACTTGTGAATGAGCAACGCGAGTTAGAATGCGATATTGGATCAGGATTCAGAACGATGAATAAAAGTGAATGTCTTGATCGAGAAAACTTAGAGGATCGCGCTTATGGTTTTGAATTTGCTCGAACGGAATTGTGGTATATCCGATTCGGACAATAGCATCAGTTGCATGACTCGGAGTTCGTTGCAAAGGAAGATCGTCGGGTTACGTAGATCGTCGATGGTATTGAGGCGTATCAAAGATCGATGTACGATAACTCGGGGGTACTCTGATTCGAGGAACTATAATCGTGTAAAATGTCATTGTTCCGATGGATGCTATACTTGGGATGTTGAAATGTGTCGAAGAAAAGATAGACTTGGCTCGAGGATTTTCTAGTTGAACGAATGACGACAAACGGACTATCAAACTGAGATCTTGGCTTAGATGAAAATAAAATATTTGGATTGCTTCGACGATAACCACAACGTTGACGTTCTTGTCTTATGCGAACGCAACTCCAGCCTCGCACATGCGTCACGCCGGATTAGGGTGATCACTCCGCGTGAGCGCTGGTATTGTGATTCATACAGCGGGAGTTATCGAACTTGTATGGCGTGGCAATCTGATTGCTTCGACTTATGGTTTGACATGAAGATGGACTCGAGATTGACTTAGTGTGCTTGACGATTGAACTTGAGGATTGAATAGATCCAATATGCATGTCGAAAATGAATTAGTCTAGACTCAAACAATAGTTACGCCCCAATGAAAATGATTATTCTGCGGGAGTGTTGCATGGTGATTCATGAACCACCGTAGATAATCGGACTCGCGTGAGATTGGAGCACAACATATTGTCAAGCTAGATGACCTCGTGATCGAATACATGAATTGGTTAGAATTGATGATTTGAAACGGATTTGAATTGGCACAACGCGTGCCTTGATACGAATTAGGTGATCATGCTCGATGTTTAGAAATCTGAGTGACGCGAGCTTGGGTAGAAAATCCTGTATTACCGACTTTGGTTTGACCCTAGGATTGGGGTCAGTATTGGCATTATTATTGGGGAACTATGATTCCAATCCTAACATTGACATAGCCTTGAGAAATGGCCTAGCGGTTAGGCGAGAGGCCCCTGTTTCAAGAGTTATCAATCGAAAGATTGATCTTGAGGATTGGTTTGGATGGATAGAATGATTCTAGAGTATGAAATGCCCCTCACGAGATTTGGCTGACATGCATATATTTCAGGGACGTCTGAGTATGTGTACGATGCGACTCGAGTGAGAACGATGAATTCTCTATCATGCGGCTTGGATGAATGTATGTATTTTGGGGACGCCTGGAATGCGTACATGATCTAACCAAGTGATACGTTGAGTTCAAGTAAGACTTGAGGAATGGGAAAGTGTCTTGGATTCTGAAATCATGATAAAGGAAAGGACTGATACTAGTATGAGCGTGGCTCGGAATCAAAGAAACGCGAAGGCGGAGTGTGTACGAGAGTCCCTGGATCAAAGTGGTCCAAAAGTAAGTACTCAGTTAGTTTCGAGAACGATACTTATTCTGAGTGGTGTATGATGTAGTGCCCTATCCCGCAAAGTCAATCGGAAGAATCGAAATGCCGACGGCGTTCGGACTTAGCCTTACAACGGCTGCTCGAAGACTCGCTCGGTCGAGGCAACTCCTCGCTCAAGTGGGGTAGTTTCGGTAAACTTGCCTCATCTTAGCCTTCACTTAATAACTCGTATGTTTTCAACTTGCACAAGTTAGGCTTGATAATAAAAGAGATGCAATCCACATAGCTAAGGGAATAATCTTGACGGGTCGGATGTATTAGAACATGGAAAACGGTCCCATGGTCTGCTTAGAAGTCGGCTCAGCGTGCTTTCAAAATGACACTCGATCCTTCGTCCTGTGGCTTGGGAGAAGGAAGTTGGCCAAAGTTGTTAAGTTGCCACAACGCTCAAATTAGCCTAAGTCATAGGCATGGCCCGCATGAATGCTTGATAAAGCATGCACAGTCCCGTCGTCCAAGGCTTGGCATAGCCTTCGCACGTCCCGTGGGTTAAGTCATCTTGCATGGATTATGGCTTAAGTCTAGGCACCCGAGAACTTGGTTGCTCATGTCAAACGCGTGCACGATACGTTCCTTCGATGCGAAGCTTGGCGTAGCCTTTGCTCGTCAAGTCGTTACGCAAATAAGTTAGGCAAAGTTATGCCGGTCGGTCTAAACTATTTCCAGCACTGTCCCGCTCTATCTGCGGTTGTCAAGTCATGTAGTCCCTCGAGAACAAGGCTCGTCGTATAAAGTTTACGACTTGAGCGATAGCGTCGCCTAGAGAACCAGGCCTGTCTAAGGCACGAACCACGATGGATTTAGTAAAGAGTATGCCACGAATAAAGGAAATCCATACGACTGGTTATCGCCGAGATCGGTCCCGCTAATTGGGAGTCTCGATAGCCTCGTTCGCGAGATTGGTCCCGCTACTTGGGAGTATCGCTAAGTCTCGATAAGAAAACATACTAGATCGGTCCCGCTACTTGGGAGTCTCGATAAGTCTCGCACACGAGATCGGTCCCGCTACTTGGGAGTCTCGATAAGCCTCGTAAACGAGATCGATCCCGCTACTTGGGAGTCTCGATAAGTCTCGATAAGGAAACACACGAGATCGGTCTCGCTACTTGGGAGTCTCGATAAGTCTCGATAAGGAAGTTCGCGAGATCGGTCCCGCTACTTGGGAATCTCGATAGAAAAATGGGAAAGCATGGTCATGTTAAGGAAGGATTTGATAGATCGAGTTGAGTCTCGCATGGTCATTGGGCAACTTGTCGACAAGGTGTAGTCTTCTCGAATGATCGTCGGGACGCCGGGATCATGTCGGCCCAGGGGAAGCGCGTTGCGGCTCAATGTAGGATGCTGGATAACCGTATGGGAGATTCGGCGCTTCGGGGCTAGCTACCCCCGGAAGGACGGGCCGATATCCCCAAGCCAGTCCAAGATAGCTTGACATTGCTAGTGACCACTCATATAGATGGGTCGGCAGAATAGCGGCAAACCGCGTGTATGCCTTTGAATTGAGTCTAGAACTTGAATATATATCCAGTCGGTAACACAATGTATGGGCCTAAGATTTAGGCTGCAGTATAGGTACCGTGCTTGGCACGATACTTGGCGTCGGGATGTTCATGAAATTGACACTATGTTCACAAGTCTTGTCTAAGTTGGTTTATGAGTCGAACAGGAAGGCCGCAAGGCAGTACCGTGGTTAAGTCTTGATAAGTTGCGAGGCACGGCCTCAATCTTGATAAGCACGAACAAGTCTAAGCAAGTGTACTGGCACGACTTGCACGAGTCGTCCCCTTGATGTCGTTGGTACGAGAATGGTTTTGAGACACGTCAAACAAGTGAAAGTCTTGGCACGGTCGAGTTACGTAGGTTCTGCTCATCGAGGCACTGCCTCGAATATGTTGAAGTCACGAATAGAGTATAACACGACCGTGTCGTCGCATTGCCAAGTATAGAATAAGATATCTTCGTCCTAAAATTGATCCTAAGGCAAGACTAGCAAGACAATCAAAAGAGATTAAGCTGCACAAAGTAAATGAACGTGTCGGTTATGTATGGGTGGACGAGGAGCTCACTCCACCAGTACAGTTGAGTACTGACACCCACATAGTTTTCATGTGCAGGCACAGGTAGAAGCTCATGGCGCGGAGCTCGCTTGGATGCGTCGAGGTACGGATTCCCTTGGCGATTCAAAGCATGCGGCCGCGTGAAGTCAAGACTTATACGGGACATAATGTATGGATATTGCCTTTCGAATCTTCCGCTGGCTCAAGCATTGTATCGAGAGATGAGAGAGAGCAGAGTGACTTGTAAAATGAGAGAAAAGTGAGTATGAGAGACTTGTAATCATGGTCTTGCGCCCCATTGTAATCTTATTGTTCAATATTAATAAAGAGCACTTTTGAATAACTTGTGTGTTGCTTCTAAATTTCTGATGCATGTTTCAATATTTCTACTTGGGACTTCTGTGTGACGATCCCATCGCAGCTGCTATAATCGATCGTTATGAAACTGCCTTGCACGAGCGCAATCTAGGCTCGTGCGGCATCTCGCCTTAGCGAGGACAATCGCTCCTACGGGAGCGGGACGTGACATCGAACATTTGGGATATCTGACGTGCTTTACAGGTAGCACGGCACTACAAAGGAACGTAGTACTCCATGCTACAGTGCGGTGACACCATATTAGGTACATAGTAAGGGTAAAGCCTCGGCCTCGGGCCAAGTCACAGCGACGTTGCACCGCACATAGGAAAGTGGGCCTAATGCTGTAGAATGAAGAGTAGTAGGTAGCACTACAAAGAGGCTGGACCTCATGTTATAGTGGTGTGACACCACATGAGGCATTTCCTCGACTTCGTAAGCCATGTCAAGGCGGCATAACACCGTAAGGAAGCAAAAGGTTTCATGCTGGGTAGTTTGGCACTACAAAGAGGCTGGGCCTCATGCTACAGTGGTGTGACACCACATGAGACAGTGTCTCGACACCACAGTGGTATAGCACTACAAAGAGGCTGGACCTCATGTTATAGTGGTGTGACACCACATGAGATATTTTCTCGGCTTCGCAAGCCATGTCAAGGCTGCATAACACCGTAAGGAAGCGAAAGGCTTCATGCTGGGTAGTTTGGCACTACAAAGTGGCTGGACCTCATGCTACAGTGGTGTGACAGCACATGAGACAGTGTCTCGACTTTGGGCCATGTTATAGCGGGGTAGCACCGCAAGAAAGCGAAAGGCTTCATGCCAAGACTCTTTAAAAGAACTCACCTAGAGTGTATGGATAGAGATATAGGCCGTCTCTTGAGGAAAATCTTGTAGACACCCAATATACATACACTGAAACCAGGCTGGCACAGGTCCGTTAATGTGCAGCCAGAAGCACAGTTGATGTCATCATGTGAGTGGGAAGAATTGTAGTTATGGTGCAGAATTCCAGGCTTAGTCTATTCTTGTATCATAATGTTATTTAACCCATACGAGAAGATTTAAGTCATAGCGACATCTCTCCTAATGCATGATGGACAGTCACTGTGGGGAACGCTCAATCCATATATTGAGATATGTGAGGGATTATTGGCGTTTTTTGCCTTTAGACTAGAAAAGATAGTCCCAGATCAGCTACACCAAATGGTGAGTATCTCAATATAATGCTTTGCTTGTGTTAAGGTATACACATGAGGTGTGGTAGGGCACAAGTGGGTGCCATGTGGGAGTATTTTCCTAGAAGAAAAAAGGATTAATTCAAACATGGAAGCAAGTTGATTTTTGTCGTTCGGACTCAAACTCAGACACGGACTCCAGGATGTCTCATGCATGCACGGACATGTGTTCGGGGGGTAGGCGTGGACTGGCACTCGACTATGCTGATTATGGGATGATCTAAAATATCAAACTCTATTTTGAGTATTGGTATTTTAGTCCCACATCGGATAGAAGAAATGGTGAAGTCTCACTCCACCCTATAAATAGAGCCCCACGGCCTCCTTTGTAAGATGCACCAAATAAGAAAGTCAAAGGGGTCCGTTGAGTCCATGGAGCCCGTTCGAGTCACAAAAGTTGACTAACGAGCATTCTAGAAGTTTTTTTTATAACTTGCTGGTTCTTGGAAGCAGATCGCGGTGGACGAATCTTACTTTAAGCAACGGTGGTCTTCACTACCCCAGCAAGAATAATAATTTAATAATTATTACTTCTTCTTCTTCTTGGTGGGTTGCATAATATTTTGGATAGCAAACTTGTTTGCTGTAATCTCCAAAATCATTAAACTCAGTTCAGGCACTTTTCGAGAGCGAACTCGTTCGCAAGAATCTTCAAAGTGCTGAAGCTCAGTTCAGGTACTTTTGGAGAACAAACTCGTTTGCAGGAATCTCCGAAGTCCCAACTTAAGAAAATTAAGAGAGCATTAATTTGCAAGTATTCTCCGAAATTCTAAAAAAGTCAGAACATAGAGCAAATTTATTTGCGAGTGGATCTCTGCGTCTGAAAGTTGCTATAACAGAATAGAGAGCAAATTTATTTGCAGATACATCTCTAAAATTATGTTCGTTCTTCTATCTAGATATGTTTCGGGAATAAGAGACCTCCCCCCCCCCCCCCCCCCCCCCCCCCCCCCCCCCCCCCCCCCCTACCATGGTTGGTTTGGAAGAGTATCTAGTACTACCCGGATGCGACCCGATAACTGGTCTAGTTTTGATTAGCGAGTCGTATCGTAGCATGACTTTCTGATTGTACCAAAAGGTTAAAGTTACAAACCACATGCGTAAAGTGACAGTTGTCACATGGGGGTGTGTGTGTGTGTGTGTGTGTGTGTGTGTGTGTGTGTGTGTACCCTACCCTTTGCTTCATTAGGGAAGTAGAGAAGAGGACCAAACTTAACCCACAAATTCTCCTCAATTGTCCTTACCATATGTTCGTATAATCAACCACCACCTTTTGTACGACTAGATCACCACATGATCCACTTGCTAGATTTTTGATCATGTGCCTGGGTTGGATTGGCTAGTAGAGTATCACAATCATATAGCTAGGGGATACATAGACATGTGACATGTATAGGCTCCTATTGACTTTCCATGGCCCATGCAAATTGAGAATTTGGGAGTCATGTTTGCTAAGCAGATTTTAATTGGCTAAGACCATTTCCAACCTATTCTTAAATTTTTACTCAATTTAAGAACTCAACAAAAATATTTCTATATTATTTTATTCTCAAAACTTTACAATTTCTACCCATCAATTATCAAATAATAAACAACTATTATTTATTTCATATATTATTTATTATCAAATAACAAATAACTATTATTTATTATTATCAAATTTTACAATTTCTACCCATCAATTATCAAATAATAAACAACTATTAGTATTTATTTCTACATAAATTTGTCTCTTCATAATTTATTTTAATATAATCATATACACTATATTATTTTATAATATTTAATATTATTTAAAATAATTTACATCATTTATACTTTGTAGTAACTTTTTTAATTAGTCTCTTCCTAATATCACTATCTTTTTTACTATTATTTTTAATTTCGAAGTACTTGCTTATATTTTTTTAAGTCAATTTAGTCTAATTTTTAAAAAATCTTTTTGTTATTCTATTAATTTCTGTCAAATTATTTTAGTATTAGTTGTACTAAATATTAGTTGAAGACATGTAAACTAAATATTGTTCTGATGATCAAATGAATCTAATGAAAAAAATATTAATATTAAGATTAATAACAAATATATTCAAATTCTATAGAAGAGCAAAATAACAAAAAATTAATTGTGTAATTATTATATTTATAAATTAAATATAGTAAGTTAATTAAGTTTTATGTTTATTATATATAGGATATGCTAGAAATTAGTTACAATTTGAACAAAATCTATTTTTAAAAAAATAGACATGAAGGGTGGACTCTCAAATTTGATAATTTTTTTCTTCTCCTAAATTTGAGGATCGGACCAGTCTTCTCTCAAATTTTTTTTACAAAAAAAGTCTCAAATTGATGTGGGTTGGAGATGAATTATCCTAAATTTGATATTTGAAAGTTATGATTGGAAATAGCCTAAATTGTAGAGGGCTAATTAGTGTTTAGACCCTAGATTTTATACCAGCTTTGAGTTTAAGCCCTAACATGATGTCCAATTGGAAAGTTTGGGCCCAAAATTTTTTGTTTTTGATTTTATTTTTTTCAATTATGTCCTCTCCCACATACATGACAATTAAACTTCTCTTTATAGGCCAGGGAGGACATAATAAGAAAATAAAAACGAAAATTAAAAGTTCAGAATCTAAAATTTTCAATTGGACAAGTCAAAACCTAAATTATAAATTCAGGATCTAAATTCTATTTAGCCCTAGTAAGAAGGGCTAGTGGCACTCGCTCTCTTGATTGAGTAATAGAATGGATTAGTATGTTGGCTTGTTTTTGTCAACTTTAGAAACAATCTCTAAGGAGAATATTCTTTCCTTCCAATTTCGATCATTCCTTCATCATCATGCAACAATCAAGAAATGAGCGAGGGCGCACGCACTTGTTTCTGGAGGTGCACAATCTAAAGAAGCATTGCGATGTTTCCCAAGATGATGTGGTTCTTCCCTCTTTAATTCATACGGAGGTTCTCTACTTTGTAGTGTATGATGTTATGATTGGACCACTTCCCTTTGTCATACTTTTCCGAACAAATTCAGAGATGATTTTTTTTTTATCATCATTGTGACCCGTTGGTTTGTTTTCCATACGAGCTACTTATTGTGCAAGTGAAACAATCAGAAGAAAGCCAACTAACTAGGACTTTATTCATGCATGTTAGGGATTCAGGGAATGCTTCATCACTAGGGAAAGGGCTAGTTAGCTATGGCTTCAGCTGGTCTGCAAGAATCTAGACACTTTCAAGTCACTGGGGCAGGTGAGTGATTGCCAACAAGTAAAGCAAGCCTATACCTCAAGGTGTTAACTGGGCAGGCAGCCCGGCCCGGTCCGGTCCGGTCCGGTCCGGTCCGGCCAAATACGGTCTGGACCGGCCCGAGTCCAGTCAACAATCTAGACTAGCCCGGCCCCCCTTCCCTCCGGGTCCGGACTGGGTTCCACTTTCAAACACGCTAGTCTAGTCCGGCCCGGTCCGATTTGACTGCGGATATGGGCCGGACAAATCCGCTTAACTCGGTCGGGTTGGCCCGGTTCAGGTTCGATTTTTTTTTTTTTTTTTTGGATTTGACGGTTGGGTTCGAAAAGCCCATAATGTTCTCATTTTTAGGGTTGTTTTTGGCAAATGTTAAAGGTCACCCCCTTTTTACTAAGGGCAACCCATCTACTATGGGCAACCATGCATTTGTATTTTTTTTTTTACTAAGAGCAACCTAAAGTTCACAAGTTTACTAAGGGCACCAAGAGGACTATGGAGGAGGAGCCCGACGGACGGGGAGGCACGCGGTGGAGGGGTTGGGGTCGCCGGAGACCCGGGTCGCATGGCTCGCGGACGTCGTAGAGGAGAGCTTGAGGAGACGGAGAAGGAGCTCGACGAATGGGGAGGAGCTCGGCGAACTTGTGAACTTTGCGGACGGGGAGGGGCTCGAGGAGGCGAAGGAGGAGCTCGGCAGACGGGGAGGAGCTCGGCGAACTTGTGAACTTTGCAGACGGGGAAGAGCTCGAGGAGGCGGAGGAGGAGCTCGGTGAACTGCTTCGGGGAGGAGCTCGGCGGACGAGGAGGCACGCGGTGGAGGGGTTGGGGTCGCCACAGCCCTACCGTCGACTCCCTCCCACCGCCGCAGCACCCCCTCCCCCCGCCGCAGCCCCAGCTCCGCCTCCCTCCCACCGTCGCAGCCCCCCTAGCTCCCTTCCCTTGCCGGTGGGACCCCCTTTCGTTCGTTCAACAAAAAAGAAGAAAGAAGAGCAATCGTGGAGCCTTCGCAGGAAAGGCGGACTGCAGGCCTTGCCTGCAGTCCTGTCTTCACTTTGGACTGCAGACAAGCCCTACAGTCACTGTAGGTAAAAAAAAGAGAAAATATTGTCAATCGAGGACTGTAGGCAAGTCCTGCAGTCCTCAATTGACAGGAGCGGGGTGGCCCTTAGTGTTTTCAAAATGGCAAACTTGTAATTTTTTTAAAGTTGGTGGCCCTTAGTAAAAAAGGGTATGGCCTTTAACATTTGCCTTGTTTTTCTATCGTTTTAAGGGTATTTTGGTCATTTTTGCTAAAAATGACCAAAATTACCCTTATATCAGCTATATTTTGAGTGTAGAATATGTCATTTTGCATCCAAAATATCTATAAATAGACCAAAATTCATGAAAATTATACATAATTTTTTCTCTCTTACAAAATATACAAGCTAAGCAATTTTGGGAAGATTGTAACAATAAGTTTCTGGGATTTGAAGTGTAACTTTTTGGAGGTTATTACGCACTAAAATTTTTTAGAGTTCAACATTTTTTCCCTCAAGTTGACGTTCCAAGTAATTTTAATTTTATAGAATTTTTTCTGGTTTTGGATTTTATTTTCCTCTCTTTCTCTCTCTCTTTTGTTGGTAGATAAATAAATTCCTTCTCTTATTTTTTTTAAAAGTTAATTTTTAAAATATGGATACTACTGGTTCTAACCATCCTTATGGAGGTGATTCAGAACAAAATTATGTTTATTATGCTAATTTATTTGAAAATAATCATATTCCTGATTATATGTCACCGATACAAATGTCACCTCCTGAAGTTAGTAGTACGGCTACTAATGCTGTAAATAGGATGAAATCAGTTTATTGACAATATTTGGAGAAAATATGTCACTGATAATAAAGGTGCACCTGTTTTAGATCCAAAAAATCAAAAACCAATAGCTAAAGGTGCACAGTATATGAATGTATGAAAAAATTTAAACGAAAAAAAAATAAGGGCACGAATACTTAAAAAAAATATACTATGAAAAATGTTTTGGCAAGGACACACTATAAGTTAGACAGACACAAATAAGCACCGATCCTCAAGGATCTTCTATAGGTAACTATACTTATTCTGATGCTCGTAACAAAACCAAGTTAACTAAATATATTATTTGTGATGAACAACATTTCACATTCAGTGAGAGTGATTAGTATTATGATTATGCAAGTACTACTCGTAATCCTTATTTTATTAAAGTTTCTAGATCTACTATTAGAGCAGAGGCTATGAAAATATTTCAAAAGAAAGGACAATATTAAAACAAAGTTTCGTGAATGTTAGTAAATTTGCACTCACTTCTGATATATATATATATATATATATATATATATATATATATATATATATATATATATATATAATATATATATATATATATATATATATATATATATATATATATATAAATAGACTACTAAACAAAATTACGCTTCTATTTGTATCATGACACAGTATATAGATCCAAAGTGGATGTTGCAAAAGCGTATTATTTGTCTATGACCTTTAGAATTTTTACATACTGGCTCTATTATCGGTGGTGCTATCATGCAATTTTTACTTGAATATGATATTCACAATAATTTTTTTTTCAATTTCTTTAGATAATGCCAGTAATAACACTTCTTATATAAATATTTTAAGTACACAATTTTTGTCTATAGTAGAAGGACGACTTTTTCATGTTAGATGTGCTTGTTATATTATTAATTTAGATGTACAAGAATGTCTTCAATTTTTCAAGTAAACTTAGAAAATCTTAGATTATGTCTACAAAATTTGAACACTTCTGCAAGTAGACAACAAGCTTTTAAAATTTTATGTGCACAATATGGTATAACTTTTAGGAGATTTGTTAAGGATGTACCATATAGATGGAATTCTACTTATTTAATGTTGAAATCTTCTATTAGATTTAAACATGTTATTACTCATTATTGTAATATTAATCCAAGTTTTGACAAGTTACTGAAAATGATTGGTTAATTGCTAATTCTATTTATGAATTTTTAGAATTATTTTACAATGCTACATGTATTTTATCTGGAGTTTATTATCCAACATCTCCTCTAGCGTTAACAGAAATTATTAACATGTCTCATTTATTTTTTAAATATAGAATTGTTCCTGGTTTTGCTTATGTTATTTCAAAAATGGAAACAAAATTTTAAAATATTGGGGTGATATACCTCATCTATATTGTTTGGCCTTAGTTTTTGATCCGAAGATTAAACTAGATGGTGTATTCATATGTTAGATGATTTTTATGACAATATGAATGTTGATGTAAGTAACTTAAAAGTAGAGATTACAGATATTTTAAAAAATTTAATTACTTTATATGAATAATGTAGCACCCAGTTTCTAAAATGAGGGCAATTTTAAAATTTTGTAATTATAATCATTTAATAATGATATTTAAACTATGTTATGATTTTTGGTGATTTTTAGTTAATTTAAAATTATTTAAAACCACGACTTGTGATTTTGATAATTGACTAGTATAACCCTAGAAATTACTAAGCCTAGAGACTAACCATGACCATGGGAGCCTAGTCATGTGATTAGGATGACTAATTGCAACTTTTTAGCCTGGGGGTATTTTGGTCATTTTGACAATTTTGTGAAATTATGAATTATATTAATTAAATATGTGCTAGTTAAGTATCTGAGACTTACCCTAGAGTTTAGCCTAATCTAGGTTAGCCTTGAGTTTAGAATCTTGATTAGGGTAACCTAGCAAATGACAAGATTATTAATATCTAGATATTTCTAGGAAAGATATTTACTCTTAGGATATTTATGGAAAAGAAGCCTTAGAACTATTGGACCAATAGGAGGACTTGAAATTTGTTGGACAATATTCTTAGCCACACATCTAAAACCCTAACCCTAGCCTTTATCAACAGCCATCAAGAGGCTACAACCCTATTTTAATCACATTATCAAGTTCTTGCCTCTTTTTAAAAATACCTACTAAGAACCCTACTTGTGTTCTTCCCCAAACCTTCACCAAATCCTTATTACTCTACCAAATTGGACCAAACAAATTGTGTTGGACTCCCCTACAGTACTAAAGGCTAGTGGGGGCTTGCTTTCAAGGAGTAGAGACGTTTGGACATCGCTCGAGGAAGGCAACTTCTTATTTCGGGACCCTTTTCATTGAGGATTCACCCTCAATAGGTAAAACCCTACAAACACCTATAAATTCCCAATTTCTTTCCATGGATGCATCCATTTAGGGTTCTCCTAGGTGTAGCCCAAGTTTGGTAGGAGTTCGTGTCCATTTCGTGTCCGTATCGGACACGTATCGGTGTTTTTGAAGTTGTGTTCGACGAAATGCCACATAGGAAATTATTTTGTTAATTTTCAAAAGTAATTACATGAATGTGTATCCCTTAGCATGCTGATCACGAATCACTAACACTGAGCTGGATTCTGTGTCGTGTCCGTATCTAAATAGGACACGCACGTACTGTACGAAATCTCGTGCACTGTCCTGCTACTGGACACGTCGTGTGCGCTGCACACGACACGTTTGGACACGAAATTTTAGGGGAAGGTCGGGGACATGACTGACATCACACCCATAAAATTTCATGCAACCTCGATGTGTGTGTACGAAGAAAATGCGCTCGCACTGGTCTTTTACTGACACGCGCGTACATGAAACCCCATTCTGATACGGGCTTCGTGTCCCACCAGGACACGTCGTGGTGACGTATCAGGGACTCGAGCATGTAGCTCTATCCCTGGCGAATGTCTGGACAGGAGCACGTGTCTTGGTTCGACTTGTGTCGTGTCCACGGGTCACTGTCCTCACTGTACGAGACTGTGCTGAACACAGTCTCTGACACTGGGTTGACTCTCTGTTTGGACCCATCAATTATCAAATAATAAACAACTATTAGTATTTATTTCTACATAAATTTATCTCTTCGTAATTAATTTTAATATAATCATATACACTATACTATTTTATAATATTTAATATTATTTAAAATAATTTACATCATTTATACTTTGTAGTAACTTTTTTAATTAGTCTCTTCCTAATATCACTATCTTTTTTACTATTATTTTTAATTTCGAAGTACTTGCTTATATTTTTTTAAGTCAATTTAGTCTAATTTTTTTAAAAAAAAATTGTTATTCTATTAATTTCTGTCAAATTATTTTAGTATTAGTTGTACTAAATATTAGTTGAAGACATGAACAATTTACAAAATTAAACTAAATATTGTTCTGATGATCAAATGAATCTAATGAAAAAATATTAACATTAAGATTAATAACAAATATATTCAAATTCTATAGAAGAGCAAAACAACAAAAATTTAATGGTGTAATTATTATATTATTATATTTATAAATTAAATATAGTAAGTTAATTAAGTTTTATGTTTATTATATGTAGGATATGCTAGAAATTAGTTACAATTTGAAGAACAAAATCTATTTTTTTTAAATAGACATAAAGGGTAGATCCTCAAATTTGATAATTTTTTTCTTCTCTTAAATTTGAGGACCGTAACAGTCTTCTCTCAAAAAAATTTAAAAAAAAGTCTCAAATTGATGTGGGTTGGAGATGAATTATCCTAAATTTGATATTTGAAAGTTATGATTGGAAATAGCCTAAATTGTAGAGGGCTAATTAATGTTTAGACCCTAGATTTTATACCAGCTTTGAGTTTAAGCCCTAACATGATGTCCAATTGGAAAGTTTGGACACAAGATTTTTTTGTTTTTTTTTCAATTATGTCCTCTCTCACATACATGACAATTAAACTTCTCTTTATAGGCCAGGGAGGACATAATAAGAAAATAAAAACTAAAATTAAAAATTCAGGATCTAAAATTTTCAATTGGACAAGTCAAAACCTAAATTATAAATTCAGGGTCTAAATTCTTACTTAGCCCTAGTAAGAAGGGCTAGTGGCACTCGCTATCTTGATTGAGTAATAGAATGGATTAGTATGTTGGCTTGTTCTTGTCAACTTTAGAAACAATCTCTAAGGAGAATATTCTTTCCTTCCAATTTCGATCATTCCTTCATCATCATGCACCAATCAAGAAATGAGCGAGGGCGCACGCACTTGTTTCTGGAGGTGCACAATCTAAAGAAGCATTGCGATGTTTCCCAAGATGATGTGGGTTCTTCCCTCTTTAATTCATACGGAGGTTCTCTACTTTGTAGTGTATGATGTTATGATTGGACCACTTCCCTTTGTCATACTTTTCCGAACAAATTCAGAGATGATTTTTTTTTTTATCATCATTGTGACCCATTGGTTTGTTTTCCATACGAGCTAATTGTGCAAGTGAAACAATCACTAGAAAGCCAACTAACTAGGACTTTATTCATGCATGTTAGGGAATGCTTCATCACTAGGGAAAGGGCTAGTTAGCTATGGCTTCAGCTGGTCTGCAAGAATCTTGACACTTTCAAGTCACTGGGGCAGGTGAGTGATTGCCAACAAGTAAAGCAAGCCTATACCTCAAGGTGTTAACTGGGCAGGCAGCCCGGGTCCGGTCCGGCCAAATACGGTCTGGACCGGCCCGAGTCCAGTCAACAATCCGGACCAGCCCGGCCCCTTCCCTCCGGGTCCGGACTGGGTACCACTTTCAAACACGCTAGTCCAGCCCGGCCCGGTCCGATTTGACTACGGATATGGGCCGGACAAATCCGCTTAACTCGGTCGGGCCGGCCCGGTTCAGGTCCGATTTTATTTTTTGATTTGACCGTTGGGTTCAAAAAGACCATAATGTTCTCATTTTTAGGGTTGTTTTTCGATCGTTTTAAAGGTATTTTGGTCATTTTGCTGAAATGACCAAAATTATCCTTATAACAACTATATTTTGAGGGTAGAATATGTCATTTTACATCCAAAAAATCTATAAATATACCAAAATTCATGAAAATTATATATAAGTATTTGTTTCCTCTCTTACAAAATATACAAGCTAAGCAATTTTGTGAAGATTGTAACAATAAGTTTATGGGATTTGAAGTGCAACTTTTTGGAGGTTATTACGTACTAAAATTTCTTAGAGTTCAACATTTTTCCCTCAAGTTGACGTTCCAAGTAATTTTAATTTTATAGAATTTTTTTGTGGTTTTGGATTTATTTTTTTCCTCTCTTTCTCTTTTGTTGGTAGATAAATAAATTCCTTCTCTTATTTTTCTCAAAAGTTAATTTTTAAAATATGGATACTACTGGTTCTAACCATCCTTATGGAGGTAATTCAGAACAAAATTATGTTTATTATGCTTATTTATTTGAAAATAATCATATTCCTGATTCTATGTCACCGACACAAATGTCACCTCCTGAAGTTAGTAGTACGGCTACTAATGCTGTAAATAGGATGAAATCAGTTTATTGACAATATTTGGAGAAAATATGACACTGATAATAAAGGTGCACCTGTTTTAGATCAAAAAAATCAAAAACCAATAGCTAAAGGTTCATAGTGTAAGAATGTATGAAAAAATTTAAACGAAAAAAATAAGGGCACGGATACTTAAAAAAATACTATGAAAAATGTTTCGGCAAGGACACACTACAAGTTAGACAGACACAGATAAGCACCGATCCTCAAGGATCTTCTATAGGTAACTATACTTATTCTGATGCTCGTAACAAAACCAAGTTAACTAAATATATTATTTGTGATGAACAATATTTCACATTCAGTGAGAGTGATTAGTATTATGATTATGCAAGTACTACTCGTAATCCTTATTTTATTAAAGTTTCTAGATCTACTATTAGAGCAGAGGCTATGAAAATATTTCAAAAAGAAAGGACAATATTGAAACAAAGTTTCGTGAATGTTAGTAAATTTGCTCTCACTTCTGATATATATATATATATATATATATATATATATATATATATATATATATATATATATATATATATATAGACTACAAAACAAAATTACGCTTCTATTTGTATCACGACACATTATATAGATCCAAAGTGGATGTTGCAAAAGCGTATTATTTGTCTATGACCTTTAAAAATTTTACATACTGGCTCTGTTATCGGTGGTGCTATCATGCAATTTTTACTTGAATACGATATTCACAATAATTTTTTTTTCAATTTCTTTAGATAATGCCAGTAATAACACTTCTTATATAAATATTTTAAGTACACAATTTTTGTCTATAGTAGAAGGACGACTATTTCATGTTAGATGTGCTTGTCATATTATTAATTTAGTTGTATAAGAATGTCTTCAATTTTTCAAGTAAACTTAGAAAATCTTAGATTATGTCTACAAAATTTGAACAATTCTGCAAGTAGACAACAAGCTTTTAAAATTTTATGTGCACAATATGGTATAACTTTTAGGAGATTTGTTAAGGATGTACCATATAGATGGAATTTTACTTATTTAATGTTGAAATCTTCTATTAGATTTAAACATGTTATTACTCATTATTGTAATATTAATCCAAGTTTTGACAAGTTACTGAAAATGATTGGTTAATTGCTAATTCTATTTATGAATTTTTAGAATTATTTTACAATGCTACATACATTTTATCTGGAGTTTATTATCCAACTTCTCCTCTAGCGTTAACAGAAATTATTAACATGTCTCATTTATTTTTTAAATATAGAATTGTTTCTGGTTTTGCTTATGTTATTTCAAAAATGGAAACAAAATAAAAATATTGGGTTGAAATACCTCATCTATATTGTTTGGCCTTGGTTTTTGATCCGAAGATTAAACTAGATGGCGTATTCATATGTTAGATAATTTTTATGACAATATGAATGTTCATGTAAGTAACTTAAAAGTAGAGATTAGAGATATTTTAGATTTTTTAATTACTTTGTATGAATAACGAGTTGTATCGGCCCGATCCGTTCCAACCGTTCAAGTTGGTAGTAGTGGCTCTGGTTTTATGTCTAAATTATCACATGCTAAGAGCGCACTGCAAAGAAAAAAACAAAAACAATCTTTCCTACCATCTCGAAAATTGTCGTTATATTTAAATTCTTATGAAGAAGATGATGAATCTGCATCTTATTTTTTCGGTTTAGAATGGTGAAAAAGATACGAAAAAATGTACCATGTACTTTCTTCTATAGAACGTGATATACTAAAGGTCCCGATGTCCACGGTAATATCGAAATCTTGTTTTAGTGCAAGTTCAAGGATGCTAAGCAAGAAGAGGAGCAGGATGTTGTCGGATATCGTCGGAGCTTGCGTCTACATTCAAGATTGGGTTCTTGCAGAAAAATAAATTCAAAACTCAAGAAATGAAAGTGCCGACATCAGTAAGCTGGACTTTCAGTCTCTTACCTTGGAGGACACTACCGAACGAGGAGATGAACAATAAAGATGGACGATGGACGACGTCTTTTAAAAAAATACTTGTACATTTTTTTACAATTCTTTCAAAGATAAAATATCAATTTGCAACTTGTACATTTTATTACAAATTTTATGAAAAAAATACTTGTACATTAAATTATCTTGACATTAACTTCTATTTTCCCAATTTTGTTTTAATTAATGTTATAGCATATTTAAATTATACTAAATTTTATATGTTTTTAAAAAAATTCTCAACTTTTTATATGTTTTTTAAGTTTTTCTCAAAAATACTTATACTAACTTTTATATGTGAAATCTACCTGATTGCCCTTGCCTTTAGTTTTCTCATCTTTGAGCTTCATGTAGTCCGGTTCAAAAAAACCCACTTCTTTATAGTGATAGCACTCTTCCTTGCGGTCCACCCTCGTAAGATCCCGAGAATTCTCTCATTCTCGACTATGAATTGAGCCTTCTCTTTCTGTAAAAAGTAGTCAAAACGGACTCTTACAACGATTCTAACTACTTGCATCGGATCTCCTCATTCAAAAAAATTATTTTTGACTGCCTCCATCGTGACAACTCCACAGGCAAGGAGTTACTCATAGACACAACCAACGTCTTCCAACTTTTCGGCAGAGACCTCAAAAGCAGCATGGCCTAAAACTCATCAATCACTATTTTCATCATCGGTAGTTGATTGATGATGTCCTGAACCTCGTTCAGATGTTGTGCCACCGAGGCACCTTTCGTGTACTTCGAGTTGGTGACTTGGTGATTAAAAAATACCTTATTGTCAGTTGTCTTCCGTTCACACGATGAATGCAACTTTTTTACAATATTTTTTTCGAACTCTCCATGGACACATGATGAAATACCAAATTGTCTAGCCATTAGTGAATGAATCCAACAGCCTTATGGTCCAATATTTTCTAATCATTAGCAGATTTGTCTGATGGCTTAGCATCGCTGTCCTCCAACGAACCATGCAAATCTTTGCACCAGAGTAGATCCTCCATCCTTGATTTCAGATCACCCAATTCTCCTGTAAGGGTATGAATATGTGTATTCATCTTCTCACTACCAAAATAAGTCATTTTAGCAACGCCTAAAAATGTCGCTGAAGTGTATAAAAACTTCGTTATTTAAAATTAGCGACGAATTTAGCGACAAAAATTCTTTGTCGCGTATTTCCTAGTCGCTAACACAAAAAATGTCGCTATTGGTAGCTATTGCGACGTATGTTAGCGACGAGTTGACGCCGTTATTTTTTTGTGGATAGTGACGTTTACCAAAGAGACATTGCTAATCAACGACGTATATTTTTGTTGCCAAATGTCGCCGACAGTTCAGTAGTTAGCGACATAATTTACGATGTTTAGTGACTACCTAGCTGACATGGGTCAGCAAACCACAACACAACACATAAAAATATGTCCAATGAAGGACTACGTCTGGTCAGCAGGGGGAGGAGGAGGAGTACGACCCTGCATCTGGGACAGCATGAACCTATACTACTCCGGTGTCAGCGTCACCATTGACGACTCGTCAATAGCAGGAGAAAATTTTTGGGGGAATGAAAAATTTTCGTCGCTATACCCCCTCCTCCGACCACCAAGAGAGAGGGAGAGGGAGACAGACGTACCTGAGTGTGAGAGAGAGAGAGAGAGAGCGCGAAAGAGAGAGAGAGAGAGGTAAGAGAAAATTTTGGGGACAATAAAAAATTTTCCCCTGTCGGTTTGTTTTATGTTATGGCACAGTATTTAGCGACGGATATATCCGTTGCCAAGCCGTCGCTATACCCCCACTAGTTAGCCGACGAATAATCCGTCGATATGTGGTCGCAAAATTTTGTGCCAATATTTTCTAACATTTTCTTGCAAAATATTGACAATTGGGCGACGACATAGCGACGGGTTATATGTCTGTCACTATATTTCTGACGATATAGCAACGGATTTCCGATCGAGATTTACCTTTAAAATTAAAAAAAATAATTGGCTGCAATTCGACGGAAGACCATTGTTGTTTCGTCGATATCCGTCGCTATTAGCGACGGAATACATCCGTCGGTAAATATACGTCGCTAAAATGCTGTATTTTGGTAGTGAAGCATTGGAACCGATACAATCGGTGTCGATGCCGACGTACGATCAAGAAGTGTCTACTTCATGGCTAGCAGTCTAGAGTTGCAGGAATCCATAATAGCCGTCAGCCTTGAAAGTTGATCGCCCATGGCTGCCTGCATCTCCTGTACCGTCTGAGCGGTACGATCCGTCCTCTTGCTCGTATCTCTCATGGTGCGCTCGAGTATATCAAATTGTGCAGTGAGCGCCGCATCGTCCGTCTGCGGCTGAGACTGGGGCTGCTCCGTAATCTTCCGTAACATCTCATCACGCAGCTCAGCAACCTGGCGACGCAAGCTCTCCTCTACTTGGGTCGACTTTTGTGAGGGCTGTAGGGAATGCATACTACTAGAGGGGGCCTTGGATGACTGCGTCGCCACAAAGGTGCCGTAGGATTCCGTACCGTAGTATGTACCCCTCTGAAGACCACCAACGACGGTCATCCAGAGCTCGTCCAATGACTGAGGCGGAGGCGGCTGCAAGGAAGTACCAGCCGCTCCCTCTATATGTGCACTAGCACTCCCACGCTTTAGCCTAAGATACTCATCCTAGAAAGGTACGCATCTCGATAAGCATAATATTTACTATCCAATGTCTAAGTCATAGTTGCTAATGTCTAAGGTACTTACTAATAACTATATTGATATCTATTGCATATTTTATAAGTTATATTAAAGTTAATGAAACATAAAGTAATACTTACATAGCTCTGCGTGGTCCTATCATCGATGAGCTTTCCGTCCTTTCGATGGGTGGCCAGGAAGACGATCACCATGTTGGCATTCTCACCCCTCTGTATCTGTTAAAATAATTTGTTTGTTATTGAAATTAAACATTTTATTCCTGCTTTTATTAAAATAATATATATCCAATAAAATACATACCAGGCGATGAAAATATTCTGTCATGGGAATCGAGCCACCAAACAACTTCCCTGCCCTTGTCCTAGCCGCCTTCGCCTTCTCCGACTGTTCCTTGTACCTAGTATCATCGAATCTAGCCCTCATCGCAGTCCAATGCTCGGACGTGATCCAACCTTGGATCGGTCTTCTGGAGCGCTTTCGAGCCTTCTAGTCGTCGATCGCATCACAGATCAACTTGGCGGCAATGGCAGGAAATTGTTTTTCGATCATCCCAGTCCGATGTGGTAGATAAAAATATATTTTCTACAAGAATTAAAATAGTTAGTTATATAATATGCATAAAAGATGATTGATACTAAAAGTAATATACTTTAGTTACCTTAAAGTGGGCACTTACCTAGCTAGCACTTACCATGAAATAATTGGCGATACCTAGCTAGTACTTACCTACATACCTAGTATCTTGACACATGTCTTGACACTATACCAATCATACCTACACTTGACACAATACCATATCTTATAGGCCACTCGCTCTATACACTCCAGATACTTTCAGTTAAACCCCAAACTTACCTTGACAATTACCCAATTTCTAAAATATCTTATATACTACTAGGATACTCACTGTATACACTCTAGGTACTAGGATACTCCTTAGTATCTTAGATATCAAGATACTTATTTGTATCTTGACACTATACCAATCATATTCATTTTCGATATACTATAATATATTTTATTTTTCGTATATACATTGGTAGGAGATGCGACACAAGCCTATATCTACACCCTAAACTAGGAAATACACCTATAATTATTTTACGATATCATACTAACATGTATCCATACTAACTCATTTATGTATCTATGTTGTGTTCTACATGTAATATCAATTTGATAGTAATTAAACTTATGCAAAAATTAGAACATAATCCATACACTATTTCACATATTTATGTATCAAGATTGTGGTATCTAAAAACAAAATATTATACAAAATAAAAATTTACATAAACCATACTCTATTTCACATATTACACAATGTGTCCGTGTTAGTGTCTATGTGTATGTGTGTCAGTGTGTCAGTGTCAGTGTCTGTGTCCGTGTGTGCGTCAGTGTCAGTGTGAGTCTGTCTGTGTCGCATCTTTCACATATTACACAACGTGTCCATGTCAGTGTCAGTGTGTGTATGTCCATGTTCGTGTCCGTGTCTGTGTCATGGCAGCATAAGGAAGATAAGATTAGGATTAGGCGTTACCTGACCGATGTCACGCCCCGCTCCCGTAGGAGCGATCGTCCTCGCTAAGGCATGTTGCCGTACGAGCCTAGATTGCGCTCGTGCAAGGTGGGTTCCATAACGGCTGATTACAGCGGCTGTGACGGGATCGTCGCACAAAAGTCCCAAGCAGAGACATTGAATATGCCAACACAAATTTAGAACAAAACAAAAGTCATTGAAAAGAAGCTCTTTATTGATATTGAAACAAGGATTACAAAGGGGCGCAAGGCCAAGATTACAAATCACTCAAGCTCACTCAAGCTTACTCTTCTCACATTATAAGTCACTCAGCTCTCTCTCATCTCTCAATACAAGTCTTGAACCAGTGGACGCTTCGGAGAGGCGACGTCCATACATTATGTCCCGTATAAGTCTTGACTCCATGCGGTCGCACGCTACGAATCGTCAAGGAACTCCGTGCCTCGACGCATCCAAGCGAGCTCCGCACCACGAGCTTCTACCTGTGCTTGCACATGAAAACTGTATAGGTGTCAGTACTCAACTGTACTGGTGGAATGAGCTCCTCGTCCACCCATACAAAACCAGCACGTTAATTTACTTTGTGTAACATAGTCCCCTTATGATTGTCCTTCTAGTCTTGTCTTAGGATCAGTTTTAGGACAGTCGCCTTGGCCTATTTTGTGTCTCTAGACCATCACGTGCTTGCACCAACAACGTTAACCTATCAAGTCGTGCTCGCCTTTCGGCACATAATCAGATATGCAACTATGTGATAATACCTAATTTTCATGTGACCGTGCTACAAGTCCATTGTGACGAGCCTCGCAAACTCAATGTGACATAACCAAATCGCCGCCTCGCGGTCCTTACTACTCTAATCACCAAGTGACCCAAATCAAGACTTGTGGACTAAATGTCATCCAACCGACTTTGTCTTGCGACGTTTTCTGACTTAAACTCGAATGACTCAAATCCAACTCATGCAACTTATATGTCAACAACTTAAGACTCGACGTCACATCTCACGCCGAAGCACGTCGCCTACGTTGAAGCCAAATCTTAGGCCCAATATTGTGTCCTAACTGTACACACACACATTCAACTTGACTCAATCCAAGGGCGTACATGCGGGTTGCCGCCATGTCGACTCATCTATATGAATTGGTCACTAACGCCCAGCGCTATCCTGGACTCCCTTTAGCTTTTGTTAGACGGACGCTCCTTCAGCGCGAGGTAGCGAGCCCCCCGCTGAAAGTTTCCGCTTAACCCGTGCGGTCATCCAGCAACAAGCTAATATATGTTTCTCAAGAACCGGCCCCGTTGGCCGCCTGGGTCACCGTTCGAGAAAACTTTACCTTGTCGACAAGTTATCCATGACCATGCAAGACTCGACTCAAACTGACGTCTCACACAGTCATTCGACCTCTAGTGTTACCATCTCTTTCAGGGCCTAATTCAATATTTCTCACATCTGAGACCGCCTCGACGACCCATGGTCGCGAGCATTCTTTTTTCTTGCCCTATCATTTTATTCGACTCAGGAACGACTATTTGAAAGCCCTCCTTCCAACTCAATTTAATCAACCGTGGCCCGTGCCTTAAAAATACTAAGTCCGTGACATCGTACCTTAAACCAACGTGAACTCTATGCGACACCACCGCCCAATTCATACTATATATGATCGTAAAACCAAGTAATATCGACAACCGTAGAAAATATGGGACAGTGCTTAGAATGCTTTTGATCGCCTAGGATCACTTAGCCTAACTTAATCGTGCATCAACTTAACGAGCAAAGACTGCGTTAAGCCTTGCGTCGTGGGAACGTATCGTGCACGCGTTCGACTTTGAACAAGCAAGTTATTTGCGTGCCTAGACTTATGCCACAAGCCGTACAATACAAATTAACCCGTCGGACGAGCAGAGGCTATGCCACGTCTTGGGCGATGAGACCGTGCATGCTTTATGAAGCGTTTCTGCGGGCGACGCCTATGACTTAGGCTAACTCTTAGCTTGTGACGAAGGCCAACTTTTTCTTCTCCCAAGCTACGGGACGAAGAACCGAGTGTCATTTTCAAAGCACGCCGTGCACCAACTCTAAGCCGACCGTTGGACCTTTCAATATTCTAACTCGATTTGACCCGTCGGGATTACTCCCTTAACTATGTGGATTCGTCTCTTTTATTATCAAGCCTACTTATGCAAGTTGAAAACACGCAATTTATTATGCGAAGGCTAAGATGAGGCGAGTTCACCGAAACTACCCCCACCTGAGCGAGGAGTCGCCTCGACCGAACGATGTCTTCGAGCAGCCGTTGTAAGGCTAAGTCCGAACGCCGTCGGCATTCTGATTCCTCCGATTGACTGAGCGGGACGGGACACTACAACCGAGGGGGTCAAGGGGCGTCGAGGGGGGCCTAGGGGGGTCGTCGGGACAGAGGGGCGCCGAGGCAGGGGGCCTAAGGGGTCGTTGGAGTCGAGAGAGATCGAGGGAAGCTGGGGCAGGGGGTCGCCGGGGGAAGGGGTTCGCCAGAGTCGAGAGGGGAGATGGGGGCAGGAGGAGGTCGGAGGAAAGGGGGCGTACGGGAAGTGAAAAAATTGGGGAGAAAATGAAAAGTCGAACCAACCAGTGAAACCCTATATGAAGTAGTTTAGCGACATCAACAGCAGACATCACTAAACATAGCCGTCTTTAATATACTGGCGATATTTAATTCGATCATTCTCTAAACGATGTTGTTTATAAAAATATAGCGACGTTCACCGACAACACCACGACGTCAGCTTTCATAATAATAAACGTTGTTGCTAAATGTCGCTGAAAGTCGCTGATAGTGACCTTTACCGACGCCATTTCTGTACGTCGATATTTATCAAAATATTAACGACGTTTTAGTCCAAAGTCGCTAAAATCGTCGCCGATTTGACCTATTTTGGTAGTATCTCCGGAGACTTGGTTGCACATTTTCTTTCGAAAATATGAGAGATATGATACCAATTGTTGCCCGAGAAACAACGTGGAAATGACACAAACCCACCCGAAGATAATGAACCGCAGTCTCACACAAGCACCAATACAAATCAAACACACCGTATATGTTCGATGACTATGTCACCTGGACAAAATCCAATCGATGTTTGTTGAATTGCTATAATAATTTTTTTTTCTGACCATGGACTTTGAAGAAGAAATCAGAATAACAATATTTCATTATTTGTTATTATTACTAACATTTAAAAAAAAATTGGGGTCCAGGACGCAAGCCCTGTTTGCGAAGTTTAAGTATAAAAGTTATGGTATAAATGAAAGCCACATAATCGAAATTTTATGATGAGCATAAACCTAACATGACGTTCTATCATTCTATGTTTGTGGCAAATATTTACAAAACGGCCAGCTATGCACCCAGCTATACATGGAAATCAAGTCATGAAAACGTAGTAGCGCTGTTCCTTTTGAAGCCTATCTGCAAGAAGAAAAGCCAACAGGAACATAGCGCAAGAGCTGCCACAGACAAGAATGGGCTCACACTCCATGTGATGTGAGGAGAAGGGCCTCAAAGGAGACCACAACTCCCCTTGCAAACATGTAATGTCTCCTGACCAACGTCACATGGGACTCTGCCTTTGCTAAGGGAGGAGGAACACTTGATGCAACAACTTTGAGACAGGTTTGGCGGGGCTGGACCTTAATCCTTATCATATATTATATTAATTTCATGCCTAACCTCATATGGGACCCAACAAAACAATCCACATTGGAGAGTCCATTCTACTTCACAGCCTACAATTCATCTACTGGTGGTGATAAACAAGCTACTGGAGGTAGGGGTGAGCATCGGTTCGGTTCAAACCGAATCGAATGTGAAAACCAAAAAAACTGTAGATCGTATTTCTCAAAATCGAAAACCGAACCGTTTTTTATAAAAACCGAACAAAATCGAACCGAATTAATTCGGTTCGGTTTTCGGTCGGTTCGGTTTCATGGACCAATGTGCATGGCCTTCAAGTTTTTAGCAAAATGAGCCTATTTAAATAAAAAAAATTAAAAAAATATATGACATTATTGTATTTATGAATTGTTATATTACATAGAGTGAAAGATATTAGTATATATAGATTGAGGGTAGATAGAGAGAGTGCTCAAAGAAGCACCGACATAGAATAGGAGAAGAGAGTGCGCTCAGATAGGGATTAATAAACATTAGTATATGTATATTGTGGGTAGTTTGATAAATTACTAAATCTAAATCGGTTTTCGGTTCGGTTCGGTTTTTCGGATGAAGAACCGAAAACCGAACCGTTATTTCAAATTTTCAAAATTTTAAACCGTAAACCGAACCGATAACCGAAAAATCGAACTTTTGTCATATTTCGGTTCGGTTCGGCTCGGTTTTCGGTTTTCAACCGTTATATGCTCACCCCTAACTGGAGGGATCCAGTCATGCTTTAGAAGTCGGAGCTTTGTGCAAGCTAGGTGCTAGTCCAAGAGTCAAATAGCACTTTCCCTATCAGTCCTCAAAGAGGGAGGTGACAAAGTGCATTTCAAAATGTCTTCTGAACTTTTGCTGGTTCCTGAAAACGGATTGACGGAGAAGATCGAATCTCGCTTTGAGCAACAATGATTCTGAGATTTAGATCTTAAATATTAGTATTAGGAAATGAAAAAAAAATAGCATGGGAAAGAAATCAAGAACTAAATGATGGAGCTTAAAAGGAGAAAAATTAATAAAATTTATGGATGGCATGATAAAGGAAAGAAGATGAGACATAAAGTGGCTCTTAATGTTATGTGGTACAATATGACAAGTTGCATCAAGAACTCAAGAAAGTAGCAAAAAAAAAAACGATTATGAGAGTGTTAAGTACTAGTTGGGCCTCCAAAAAGAGTTGGTGTAGAATGAGTAACTTCAAGAAGTTACTAATTAAGGTAAAATAAATTGCCCATAAAGATCGACAAACGTGTAAAAATAAAAAATCAAAATCAAAAGGTATAAAGTAGCAAAAAAGTAAGCTAAGAAATTAGTTATTGAAGCTAAATCTAAGGTTAATAATTATTTATATAGGAGATTAGGAACTAATGAGAAAGAAAATTATATTTATAGTCTTACTAAGAGTAGAGAAAGGAGGCTTAGAAACTTAGGTAGCATTAAGTGTATCAAGAGAGAGAGAGGAACAACTGGTATTAGTAAGAAAAATTAATATTAAGGAAAGGTTGAGGAGTTGTTTTCACAAGCTATTTATGAGAGAAACCTAGAAAAAAGTAGTTTATAAGATACAGAGTTAGTTCAGGATGAATCATATTGCTATTGTCATAAAATTAGAATTGAAGTTAAGGATGCATAAAAAAAAAAAAATTGGAAAAACGGTATGACCTAATGATATTCCTATTGAGGTTTGGAATATCTAGAAGGAGGTTCCATGGTGTATGAGTTTGTTGATGATATTATATTGGTTGCTGGGAGTGGAGAAGAGTTAGATGTTAAAATAGAAGTGCTAAAACAAACTTCGAAATCTAAATAATTTAATATTAGTAGAACGAAAATAGAGTATATAAAATATAATTTTAACCTGAAGTCAATGAAAAATGAGAGGGGAGTCTATATAGATGGACATGAGATACCTAAAATTATAACTTTTAATGTTAGGATCAATCATTCATTATAATTGAAAAGGATGCCGTGCATATAATTAAAACGAGATTGTTGCAATGGTGAAGTACTTCTTGAGTACCTTGTGGTCGCAAGATACCTCTGAAGGAAAAAGTCTACAACAATGCTATAAGACCAACCATACTTTATGGATCAATGTTTTGGACAACTAGAAACAACATATCCAGAAAGTTAGCTTACTTGAAATGGAAATACTAAGATGGAAGAGTTACAATACATTAAAAGATATAATGAGAAATGAGTGTATCTGGAAAATGTTAGAGGTGGTGTCAATTGAGGACAAAATGAAAAGAAATCAACTTAACCAATAGATTCCTACTTTAGGAGAGGGAAAAAAAAATCGACTTATGTGGATTGGATATGCACAATGTGAATCCATAGACGACTCCGTAAGGAGCGATAATATAGTAATCAATTGAGACGTTAGGACTAGAGGTAGAAACATGGTTTGAAATGTTAAAGAATGATATGAATCTTGTTAGTGTTACATATAACATTTATGTCGCATGGAAAAAGAGAATCCAAACAGCCAACCCCAAAACTTTGGGCTAAATGCTTTATTGTTGTTTCCAGATTTAGATTTAGATTTAGATTTAGATGGAGCTCCAAATGAAGACCATGACACCACAAAGCACTTACCTGGAGTTCTGGATTAAGGTGCATAACCATGGAGATAATTTCAGCGACCAATTCCAGGAGCACGAGCGAGTTTATTTATGGCAGCACAGCACTCAGGCACACAGACATCAAAGTAATTTATGCACTCCAAACTTCATACAAAATACTCGGAGTAGAATTGAAGAACATCCAAAATTCTATGAAATTGAAACGAAATGAGGAAGTTACAGCAGTTTCGGCTACACAATTCCGAAATGTAGCAGAACAAAATTTGATTGATCTCCAGATTACATGTCCAACCTAAGCGGCAACACATTGAAGAATAAACTGCAATTGTTCTGCAGATTTGAAACAAAACAATTTGAGAGGAAACCACACCAATTTCGGCTAAAAGCGTACAAAATGCTGGGAGAAAAACGATCAATTGATCTACAAAGTCACTCGTCAGCCTAACTACAAGGCCCTCTTGGGATGTGGAGTTTGGTTGCAGCTTGTAAAATCCAAAACAGCCCATTTGCTTCTGAGATGGTGACTAAACAAGGGATTCACTAATACAACTACAGGCTGCATTATGCATTACTTTCTACTGAGTTTGCCTGCCACTTGACAACTCCCTACCTCAGCAATTCTTCTGGCCAGGGCATTTGAAGATACACGGGTATCATTTGAAAAGTTGGAATGGGCTGGGGAAATTTCATTTCTTCAATTTTAGCTGTTGGCGCGTTCAACTCTGCTTATGATACGCTTGTAGTACTCCCATGATGGATTTGCAGCTGTTATTGGATGCTTGCCAAATGGGCGTTCTCGAA
The DNA here is from genome assembly GCA_029216955.1 of Iris pallida. NCBI lineage: Eukaryota > Viridiplantae > Streptophyta > Magnoliopsida > Asparagales > Iridaceae > Iris > Iris pallida. The sequence continues at coordinate 2,375,185 of JANAVB010017197.1, read as the reverse complement.
CGTACTGTTGGACGTCATCAGCCACAGATAGTCCTTCTAAATACACCCTTAGATCCCCCCCTGGACCTGCTTGGAAAGAAATGTATAAATTAAAGCCAAAGTTATATGTAGAAAGATAAATTTATTAAGTTTGGAAAACAAACCTAAAGAATTGTCATCCTTATCCCATTTATTGTAGGGGCGAGGAAAGATGGCAGTGTAAGGCTACAAACAGGAAAAGAAAACAAAGATAAATTTATCATGATAAGATCAAAAAAAAGCCAAAGAATGTGAAGCATTTCTTTACAGGATTGCAGAGGGCCTTGTACGGAGAGTCATCAATCAGCAATGTATTTGTAGGTGAGAAATCGCCCACTTGCCATGGGAGATCAGCTTCTTCCTTGTTCCACAGTTTCTTCAGTTCCTTCAGAACCAAAGGTTTATGTTTATCCTCGATGGTTTTATAACCAGTAGTGGTGCATCTGGTTATATCCTGTGCGATATAAAACATGCATGTATAAAATAATCAAGATTCAGTTGCATAAATACAACAATTAAGAGAATCCACTACGTCAAGGCATATTCACTATACCTAGATTGCATAGACATGAACACTTTTCGTATGCGGACATGGTATGGATTCTAAGTACTAAATTTATGTGATATGCCTGCGGCATGGATGCGTCTTATATATATACACATGGCAACATATTTATATACATATTTTCTACATTAGATCCCAATAATATCTATATCTAAGCATATTTTGGATAGTAACCAGACTCCAAAAGGCTCTATGAAAGGATTCACTGCACAGAAATGTTATTTTGTCATGTTTCAATTATGTTTGGTACAATACAACCATGCAAATGACTTTCAACAATGTTTTGTGTCCCTTTGGAGCCTAGATATGGTGAGCCATATCCGGCATTAGTGTCAAGGATGTACCATTTCCAATACGTATCCAATACGGATACCAACATACATACTGTCCTCCCTAGGAGTATCTGTGCAACATAGAAAAGTATACAGTTAAAAACAAAATTGTACCATTCAACTGGAGTAAATTATATAAAAGAGTAAGCTCAGGCGAAAAGGGAACTCTCTAATAATTACCAGATTGCTAACAAACAATGAAGAAATCAAACACATGACTACACATTTGATGTGCAGAAAGCAAATGTGAAGCAATACATAACCTAGTATCCAACATTAGCAATATAACATAATTCAGGAGCAGAAGCTCTGTAAATCAAAGTAGGGTACACAAAAGGAAAAAAGGATAGTAAACATTTGCAATTACTTACCCAGCAAAATGATAAATTTTGAGCATCACAGACAATACCACTGACTATGCACTGAACATTTTCCCTACAGAAAATTTTAGTCTTTCAGAAACTATAGGTTTAGAGCCAAAAATTTCAGTAAGCAGCAAAAGAATAAGTACCCCCATACATACTTATGATATTAGACGAGAAAAAAAAAAAAACGTTGGTCAAACACTAGTTGGAGGACATACTTAAGTCTTGAGGACCACACACCTACGACAAATCTCTCATAGCAGAACTTGAGAAAATCATCACAGAAGGGCCTTTTGAAAACTGAAATATAGTATCTAATTAGCACAGTCATGTGAATGATAACATTTAAGTATACAAGAAAAGTTCATAATGAACTATTACCTGCGGACTTCCTAAGTATTATATGCGCATCACGAGGATCTTGAAATCCACGAACAACATCGCAAAGAAGCCCATTGAGATCAAGGACAAGTAACTTTTTCCCAGCAGATCTTGTTAATGATTTTTCTTGCACAGGAATTATTTCCAGCACTGTATTATTGCCTTTGTTCTTGGTATTACTGTCCGCATCTAAAGTATGACTTGGGCTCTTCTCTTCCACAGAATCTGCAATTTCTACAGTAGACAGACACTGCTTCTTCCTTCTCTTTCCTTTTGGTAGTTCTGGTTGAGGTCCTTAAAAAATAAAGGCACGCAGTCAGGAATCTTGACCTCTATATAACCTTTTGCAGCAAACACATTTACAATCATTAATATAAAATACAGGAACAGTAACCTATCCCGTGATGAAAAATTACTGTTTATGATAAGATACTATCATGTAAAATAGACATACATCTACTACCGAGTTTAGTTTCTATTATGCAGAAGAATATTGATTTCCACCTACAACTCATCAGTCAAGTCAATTCACTTCTAAATTGAACTGAAGGGATGCGACTAGGCAACATGACATCTAGGAAGCACAGACCAAAAAACCAGTGTTGTACCAGTGTTGCGTCGTGTGGAGCAAATATCAGACATGCCACAGACATTCCATACTACAATATGTTATGCGAAAATAGTGCACGTACTGTGTAGTGTCCATATTGTGTATCACAACGTAAAAGAATATGGAAGTGTTAACACATACACAAAAAACTTTGGAGAGGAATTTAATTTAGGTTTATGCTAGTAGAGGTGTAACATGGAAGCTATTTACTTACTAAGAAAACAAATGGAAATTTTAGTGATAAGAGTGGTTTGCATGTGCTTTTTGTTGATTTGGAAGAATCTTATGATAGAATTTCTAGGAAGACAATATGGTGGAATTTGGAGAAGAAACAAGTGTCTAGTAGCCATATTTAGATTGATAAGTATAATGATATTATGCTCATTTCAAATTACCATTGGCTTATATCCAATGTTCTGAGAACCGGACCTGACCGGACGGTCAGACCAGATTAATCGTGAACCAGCAAAAAGTCTTGGTTCTCTAAACCCTTAAAACCTGTTTTGCATGTGAACAGCAGTTGAACGCTAAACCGCGTGAACTGGCCAAAGCCGCCAAACCGGTAAAAACCACGCGGTTTGACTAGTTTTGTGCAACTTAATTCTAATGGTTAGTTTAACAGTAGTTTAACGGCTGGGGTTGATTCCAAAACCCTACCCGTTTATCTATTCACCTGATAATAAACCCTAATAATCTACATAAAGCCCTCTCCTCCCATCTGCTCTTTCTACCTCCAAGCCAACTTCAACATATTATCCGTGGATAGCTTTAAAATCTTTTGCGACAAACTTTGAATCTTCTTCTCGTGATTTATTTTTACATATTTTTACAGACTTTTCCTTCATATTCTTCCCTAGAAAAAAAAAATCCTAATCTTCATGCTTTCCTTCACATATAGACTGTACCTGCCACTGCCACGACAACCTTCCACAAGTGCAGCCTTCGAACTCGTATTCTTTTGTTTGATCCAATTCTATAATTAAGCTGTTGAAGAGCCACAACTCTTTTAGTTAATAATTATACATCCAAGTTCTTTACATTGGATTTGCCATTAAAGATCATATTATTTCTTTGGTTCCAAAAGCAAATCTTTGGTACCTGGAGTTACTTTTTTATCCAGTAAGCAAAAGAGTCGTGCTGCCCTTCTTAACCTAATATATAGATATAGCGCAAACAATTTTTACAACATATCCTAATTATTTTCTTGTACAATGGCTAGCTAGATATTTAGGTATGATATTTATATTATATACATCATAAATAAACTAAGTTTCTGTTTTATATTACTTACTTTTTATATAAATGTATTACTTATTTATGAACCTAAACAAGCAAACAACTTTTTTTGTCAAATCTATAAATTTACATGTGCATTTTGAATCCGGGTTCAACCACTGGTCCGACCACGGTTCAACCTCTAAGCCTTGAACCTTTGCCTTCTCTGGTTCCATGGCTGGTTCAGTTCTCAGAACATTGCTTATATCAACATTGGTATTTAGCCAACACTATTTGCAGTAGTTATGGATGAAATTACTAGGTATATACAGGATGACGATGCATGTTTGTTGATGATGATATTATGTTCAAGTGATGAGAGTAGAAAAGGGTTAGCTTCTAAAATAGAATTTGTGGAAAGAAAATTTGGAATCTAAGGGTTAAAATTAACCTTCCACAAGTGCAGCCTTCGAACTCATATTTTTGTTTGATCCAATTCTATAATTAAGCTGTAGAAGAGCCACAACTCTTTTAATTAATAATTATACATCCAAGTTCTTTACATTGGATTTGCCATTAAAGATCATATTATTTCTTCGGTTCCAAAAACAAATCTTTGGTACCTGGAGTTACTTTTTATCCGGTAAGCAAAAAAGTCGTGCTGCCCTTCTTAACCTAATATATAGATATAGCGCAAACAATTTTTACATCATATCCTAATTATTTTCTTGTACAATGGCTAGCTAGATATTTAGGTATGACATTTATATTATATACATCATAAATAAATTAAGTTTATGTTTTATATTAGTTACTTTTTATATAAATGCATTACTTATTTATGAACTTAAACTAGCAAACAACCTTCTTAACCTAATAAATTAAGTTTATGTTTTATATTAGTTACATTTTTATATAAATGTGCATTTTGAATCCGGGTTCAACCATTGGTCCGACCCCGGTTCAACCTCTGAGCCTTGAAGCTTTGCCTTCTCTGGTTCCATGGCCGGTTCAGTTCTCAGAACATTGCTTATATCAACATCGGTATTTAGCCAGCACCATTTTGCAGTAGTTATGGATGAAATTACTAGGTATATCCAGGATGACGATGCATATTTGTTGCTGATGATATTATGTTCAAGTGATGAGGGTAGAAAAGGGTTAGCTTCTAAAATAGAATTTGTGGAAAGAAGTTTTGGAATCTAAAGGTTAAAATTAGTAGGATGAATACAGAGTATATAAATGTAGCTTCAACAAGAAATCCAAAAAGAAATTAGGTACTAATCAATATTTATGGCCAATAGATACCTAAGAGTGATCATTTTTTGTATTATAATTATAATCAATCATTAATCATGATGATGAGATAGGATTTTGTTCACAGGCTTAAAGTGTGATGGCTAAAGCCAAGGTTCGATATATCGGATATTAGGTTCATGGTGGATTGAGGTTTAGTGGTACATAATCATATTCATATATTAGCAAAATTTGAAACTATTAAGCATCCAAATCAGAAATCGTAAATGTGCCTTCCATATACAGGTATTGATAACAAGCGCTAATACATTATATTAAATGGCCTAAATTGAACATTGTCAAACAGTTATTGGCAGCCAATTTTTATTTCTTATTATGCAAAGACTGTGTCCAGAGACAGAACCTGGATTGAATGGTGAAGGCGCCAAGAACATGTGTAGAGAGAGAGAAGAAAGGTATAAAATTCTAAAAACAATAACTTTACAAAGTTACAGTTAGCCACTTATGGATGCTTGGTTACTGCGAATGGGATTCCATCAAATGGACAAACTCATAATGTTTGGTTCATGTGCATTAACGAATTGGAATTCGCTCATTTGACAATGAATTAAATGTGTTAATCATGTAAGTATGGTAACTTGACCTCCAGAATAAAAAAAGAGGTGGTTTTCCAAAAAATGTTGGCTCTGAAGGTCATTTAACCTCTCAAATTGGAGTTAAGTAATTGGAATTCACTCATTAAAATACCATTGGATGCGGTGATCCATGTAAACATGGTAGTTCCAAAGTTTGTCCACTTATTCATGTTGAGAAGGTAATTTCACCCATACTTAGTCGTTGTTCGCTTTGGCGCACGGGGTATGTTCGGGATTCAAAAGAAATCATTTTATCTACTAATAGTGGACAAAGTGGTATATTACCAAACCACGACCCTGTTGCCACAACGGTGGATATAGGTCTTTTGAGAATACACCTCAACAACCAATGATTAACATTGACTTTGATGGGCCGTTTTGCTAGAATAAGTAGAAGAATGCAAGAACTCCCTCCACATGTTTGCATTCAGAATAATGAGATAACTATTTTATGAAATTATGTGAAGATGAATACTGACATTGATCTTCAAGAAGCTCTTAAAATTGTAGCTAACGTGAGTAGAGGTCAAGGCAAGAGACGCGCAATTGAGGAAATCTAGCTCCTTCTGGTACGCAGTAAGATAGTGGTAGGATTAACTCAGATGTTTTTGGTTTGATTAAGGGATATATATATATATATATATATATATATATATATATATATATATATATTGGAAGAGGTAATTTTATTGATAAATATTGTTGGCAGCAAGCGCTTGGCATATATGGCGAGAGCGAAATGTGCGCATTTATAAAGGACTGAATACTTCTCCAGTAGGAGTCCTGCATAATATAGAATTTTATGTTAATTGCATAAAATAAAAGCCACATTGAGGCTGTAGATAGCCTGATATAGGATATGTTGGCAATGTAACAATATTTATCAATAAAATTACCTCATATATATATATATATATATATATATATATATATATATATATTGGAAGAGGTAATTTTATTGATAAATATTGTTACGTAGCCAGCATATCCTATATCAGGCTATCTACAGCCTCAATGTGGTTTTTATTTCATGCAATTAACATAAAATTCTATATTATGCAGGACTCCTACTGGAGAAGTATTTAGTCCTTCATAAATGCGCACATTTCGCTCTCGCCATATATGCCAAGCGCTTGCTACCAGTCGCAAACGAGCCAACTTGAACCACTTGGATCCTCGGCCAGCTGATTGAAGATGGCTTATTGGCTTCTATTTGGTCTTCCATTCCTATGGAGCTCGTAGGAATTAGATTCAGTTTATCTCGTTTAATGTTCCATATTTTCCATGTAAAATCACAATGAAAGAATAAATGAATTGTATTATTCGACGGCTTGTAGGCAAAGCATGCAACCTTGACCCTGTATCTATATCCCGAATTATGGCTAGTCTCTCCAGAGTTAGTAGTCTTCCTTTCAAAGCCTTAAACATAGTATATTGCATTTTACTTGCAACACCCTTCACCCAAATATATTCAATGTATGGAGCTGGCAGACTATGATGTCGGATCTGGTTGTATGCCATCTGGAACTGGAACTTTTCGGTAGTCGAGTCATCCCACACCCAAAAATCTTTCACCCTGCTCTGGTCGGTCTGGACGCGGGAGATTTGAGGCGAATTGCCTATCGATCGGGTGATCCGTGAGATTCCAAGCTCCCGCACGGATGAGAATGTTGACCGGTTCATCTCCCTGTTATTATAAACACATGCCATCCTACCCTCTCCATATACTCTGATGTTCTAGTCATGGATCAAACCACAAATGTGTATTAAGCCCTCGGCCAATAACTCTCAATATTAGTGGTTGAATTTTGCTTCTGTATCGCAAGATAGTCTTGTACGTAACCGAAGAGCTGTTATCTGCCTTTTGGACCCAAAAATTTACCTCTTTCAGATACCTATTCCGCATCCATATGGCCCATAACGATCGCCCCTCGATAAAGTTCAAGTTAATCTCAAGCCCGCTATGTTTCTGAGCATGAATAGCGAAAGTAGCCCCACACCTTTCAGTCTTTGGATAACATAGCTCGGTACATGCAATCGTGTGGATACCACCTCGCCATACAAAGTCTGCACATAGTTTATCCACCTTCTGAATTGTCGCCGATGGTAGCATAATAGTCTAGAGCCAGAATATAGAGATAGCTGCTACAACCGAACGAACCAGCTCAATTCTTCCTCCAAACGACATATTTCGAACTTGCCAACCTTCCTCTCTTCTTTGAACATACTCTACCATACTCTGGCATTCCTGTGCACGAGCTTAAGTAATAGGCAGTAGAAGTCCCAGAAGTTTTACTAGCAAGCACCATCTTTCTATTTGAAGTATATCTTTGAGCTCTTCCTGATTTGGGCAATAGGAGTTAAAAGTATACTTTACTTTTCTCTCCATCGAGTTAAAGACCCGAAAGGTGACCAAACTCATTCATAATCCTGACCACTGTGTTAAGTCCCATGTTGGACAGAACCATGAATACTAATAGATTATCTGCATAAATAAGATGTAATCATGTAACACTATTGGCAACACATGTTTATATAACGTAGTAATCTTGTGTTTGTGCGTCGCCACGTCCATCAAACATGTGACGTATTCCATTACCATTGTGAACAAGGGGACAGTGGATTTCCCTGTCGCATGCCTCGATAACTAGTGAAGTATCCATGAGGCTTTCCCTTTACCAGTATCAAGAATGTCGGAGCAGTGATACATTCACGAATCATGTCCACCCATTGCGGTTCAAAACTCATGGCCAACATGATTTAACACACAAAATCTCGATTAACCATGTCATATGCTTTCCGCAAATCGAACTTCATACATGCCTTGTTGCCGCCAACTTTATTGAAGTTCATGATCATCTCATGAGCCACTAAGTTGTTTTCAACAATCGACCTGCCTTTGACAAAGATCGTTTGATTTGGAAAAATAAGTCCTTGCATGATCTTTTCCATACGACGACACATAACCGAAGTGATTACTTTGTACAGGAAATTACAGCAAAACATCGGCCTGAAATCAGATAATGTTGTCGCGCCTTCCTTCTTCGGAATGAGTGCGAGGGAGGTGTGGTTCAGCTCTCACAAAAGTCTTTCCAAGGAGAAAAAGTTATGAACGATAGATAAAATCGATTGCTTTAGTTCCTCCCAATGAGTAGTATAAAACTTACTGTTGAAGTCATCTGGGCCAATTGCCTTATTAGGGTCCCGCCTTTTTCACCATTGCCTCCATCTCTGCCAACGTAATTGAGGCCACTAGCAATTGCTTTCCTTGTTGTGTTACCAGTTTCTTGCAAATCAGCTATGGGAACACCTAAATGTATTCTTCCTTGTTATACAATTTCGTGTAGTAATCTATTGTGGTCGTTTGGAAGTCGTTGTTCGAGGATACTTCTCATCCATTTGCATCAATAATCTTGCTGATTATATTTCGGTGTTGGCGGGTCTAAATGATGCCATAGAAGAATTTGGAGCAGCGATCTTCGTCCTTCAGCCATAAGCATTTGACACATTGTGCCAACTAGATCTCCTCCTTTAATGAAATAATACGCACCTCATCTAGGAGAACTTTCTCCTAGCTAGCTAGTTTCGGGCTCTGTGGATTAGCTTGCAACCGGTCTTGGATGGCCTTGAGATGCGTCTCCCGTTGGGCGAGCGTCGGCCGCGAAGCCCCTTGTTCCAGTTTAACCAACTTGAGCATCTGCTCGATGCGGAATTGACAGTTTCCACGCACTTCCTACCCTCATACATGCTTCTACCGCGTCCTTGTAGCCCGGTTGAGTCAGCCATGCATTATTAAATCTAAAAGGCCTCTCCTGAAACTACATAGCTTTCATCACCAGAATAGGAGAGTCATCGCTTGTTAAGGGTGCAAGCCCTTCGACAACCGCCGACGGAAACATGTTGAACCACTGACTATTCCCGAGGGCTCGATCTAGCAGGCAAGCAATCCTGATGTGAATGGTTCTATTGGTCCATGTCCAGACATGACCAGCTTTTTCTAAACATTTGAGACCTGCTTGTATTAAACAGCGTTGGAAATCAGCAAGTATAGCTTCTGGAACACGACGACCCCCTACTTTTTTCCTAACTAAACAGCATCACATTGAAGTCCCCTGCAAGAAGTAATAGTAGTTGTTGTTGGGAGCAGTGTAGTCAAACGCGCGCTTTACACCTAGGCGTAGGGACAACTGCCTCAGTGTAGTCCAAGCAAGGACACATTTCGTAAGGCCCGCCTTTTCCTGAGGCGCACGAAGGTTAAGGCGCGCCCGGGGACTTTTTTTAATTGTTTCTTTAATACTTTTTTTATATACTTTTTTTTCTGTTTTTTATACTGTTTTGTATAATATTTTTCATATTGTTTTTATTTTTACTTTTTTTACTGTTTTTGTATGTTTATTATGTATACTGTTTTTTAGTTTTTTATATTGTCCTTGCAAACAAAATTCTCACTATTTTTTTGTTTTATTTCTTATATTAGTAATTTAGTTCATATATATCATTTCCATCTTTTGATGAAATCGAGTCCTATCAATTGGAATTATCCTCACAAAGCACTTGAAGGATATCTTGAAACTTCAATTCAAAGGGTTATATATATATATATATATATATATATATATATATATATATATATATATATATATATTTTTATATATATATATATATATATTGGGTCCGGATCGAGAGCCCCTGCTGCGGAGCCCCGCGGGAGCCCCGTCGCCCTCGACCGTTGGATCGAGCGGACGCGCGCGGGCCCCACGCGAGCCCTCCTATTCAATGGTGCTGGGGGACAGGGCTTTGGCGGGGCTTCGCGGGCGGAACTTTTAATCCACGCCCATATATATATATATATATATATATATATATATATATATATATATATATATATCGTATCGCTCGGGAGCGCCTTAAGTGCACCTTGCGCCTTGGACGATATGGACCCTTTGCGCCTCAGGTGCGCCTTTGACTACCTTGGTTGGGAGTCAGCTATAATATTGATTTGCATTATATCCTGCCACAGAAGTTCTTGTTTACGTCAATCATTATGACCATAAACCGCTTCATAGATGAATTTAAATCAAGGTAGTCAAAGGCGCAAGGCGCTTGAGGCGCAAAAGGTGTATATCGTCCGAGGCACAAGGCGCACTTAAGAGGTGCGCACGAAAGAAGCGAGATGCAAAAATAAAAAATAATAATATACTTAAATAAATAAATATATTGGTAATCTAAGAAATAAAATTAAATAACATATTAAAACCAACAAAAACATGTTAAACATAATCAAGTGAACTAGCAAAACAACACTAGCAGTAAACAACTAATAAGAATTTGTATTCTTCCTAACACGCTTTTAGTAAATTTTAGTTTTTCTAATTCAACTGTAGTCAACTTTGGCAACCATAAAAAGGGCTACATACCTCCCACTTGTATGTGGTAAGGCTATCTCCTTGCCTCAAAGCGTTTGGAAAAAAAACACATACACAAGGCGCGCCTTGTCTTGGTTGCGTCTTGCTGAAAGACGCACCTTAGGCGCACCTTGAGTACGCTCAGGAAGTACACTTCGCCTAATGAGGTGCGACGCGTAGCTATTGCGCCTTGCTGCGAGACACGCCTTTGATTACCATGATTTAAATCCCCAATATTTGTAATTCTCCCGCCACATGTTGCTCTAATTTGAAGATGATGATTCTAACCATGTCCTGGTATCGCATAAGAGCCAAATTCTTGCCATCACACATTGATCCAAATTATTAGCCTGAGATTAGAAATTTGGCATTTTTCTAGACAGTTTCTTCTCCGATTTAATTTTAGTCACTGACAAAGCAGTGATTATACTTCGTAGCTTTCAAGCTACCTCTTGAATCTCACGCCATCGACCCAGCGAGTTAGCTCCACACGTATTCCACGTCAGAATCGACATTAATAACGATTTGGCCGACCTTAAGAACCTCCCAAACCTACCACAATGTCACTGGTGAATTCAGTCCTTAATCCATGTACCCCCTCATTATTGTCTTCAATTAGCTTTGTCTCGTTTTGGAGCAACATACCCTATTTAGGGTTGTCCTCACAGATTAGATCGTCCCCTGTATCAGTAGTTTTGCAATATTTTGAACCTCGACCCACCCATCGACGTAGTCATTTGCCTCTTCTTCCTGGTATAATTGATAATGTGGTTAGATGGTATACCTGAACCACGTCATAGTTTTGTTGATCCCACTTGCCCTTGTGTGAGCATAGCATATCGATCCGAATAAGGCACAATATGCCCTGGCATAGACTCCTCTGGCACTACCTTTCTTTTAGCCGCTTGGCGACTTCTCAGTCTTCTGTTGGTGGGGTGCTCCTGACCGAGCGTTGCTCCCACCGCTGGGACAATTAATGTCTCCTCTGCTATTACCGTCCCTTGTATCAACATTTGTTCCATCTCTGGAACCACCGTAGCGCCAGCGGCTATATGGATAGCCACATCCTCCACTATCATGTGCGAATCCCCTCTATCGTGAACCTCCTCCAGTTGTCGTTGCATCTGTGCCTTTGTGGTATTCTCTACCCCCTCTTCTTCTGGCACGATCAGGCACGTCCTGGCTATACGGCTAAAGCATCCACATCTATTGCACACCAGTGGAACCTATTCGTACTCCGCTGCCTTGGAGTGGATTTCTTCGATTGATAATTCATATTCTAAAAATTGTGAAAGATCTGTAGAGACTTCGATCTCCACGAATGCCCGTGCATAGGAGACCTCAATTTCAAGACCGAAGCTTCATCCGATTTAATAGAGTACCAACTAAACTCGCTCGTTTCATAATCAAGGCTATGTTCCAGTATTGGATGGGCAAACCTGGTAGGTGAATCCACATTGGATCGTATGAAGTAGGTCCCTCTCGCACTTCACGTTTGTGCGCCATTGGTTGCGGATAATCCGCCATCTATCGATAGTCCACGGACCACCTTGGAATATACGTTTCGCATTCTCTTGCATCCCAAACCGTAAGAACTAGAATCCGTTATCCCGAAGGAAAATCTCCATACTGGTGCGTGGCTTCCAAACATAGTTAGCATAAGCCCTTATTTGTCCAAAAAATGGTTGATCCCCATAATATAGACTATCAACGTGTTCTTCCAGTAATCTGCAGTCTCCTCTAGGTCATCCCTGTGAATTCGGCTACCCTCCTCCGTTCGTCAATGATCTTCGGCTCTACATATTGCATCGTTGTTGTTGTTTGTGTTGGACCCGGCGTTTTGCACATCTCGGCCCACGATCTATCCCATATGCCGGAGTTATCCAATATCCTTCCAAAACTTTGGCTCCGGGAAGATGAATCTCCCTATGAATTCCTACTTCTGTCTCCCCGTCTTTGTCCAATAGTTGCGAATCTAGTCTCTGTACTTCCCGGTGGTGGGGCCCTTCGCCCCTCGGTTTCGCGCCTACTGAAGTTATTTCCCGGTTGTCGAGGTCCTGCTACTTCTCGCCTTCTGTCGAAGGATTTTTCCTTTACGCCTTCTGTCGATGGTTGTCCAGCCTCCTGCTTCTGCTCTCGCCCCCTGTTGCGCTTTCTTGCTAAATGTCTTGATCTCTCTCCCTCCCATCTCCTCGACCCCAAAAACCCTAAAGTCGCATGTCGCCATATACCCCTCCCATCTTTTATATTACCCTATATATATATATATATATATATATATATATATATATATATATAGGGTAATATAAAAGATAATAACATCTATTAAGTGGAGCATAGAAAAGTAGGTTGTAGCCTTGTAGGATTTGGTGTATATTATATACAACTTATATATATATATATATATATATATATATATATATATATATAAACTGAAGTATCTATCTTTGCACACTATATTGTCAACACAAGTTGTAGTGAGGGTCAAGCGATTATATATTTATATTATTCGATATGTCCCTACAGGTCGAAGACTCTTTTTATGGGTTGAGAGCTGGATTCATGCATCGGTATAATCTTTTGTAAAATATGCTTAAAATGTTTGCTAAAGAGATTAAACTTGGGTGGCTTTAATACTAGTTAGTTCCTGTCACTGCACCAAAAATCTTAGTATTGGTGCAATGGCAAGTATTTTAACAAACTTCACCTTCTAAAATACGGATAGTCCGAATCGCCACTTTTGGCTTCTAAATCCCTGCCAAATTTGGGATTGCAGGATCAAAGGCACGGTTCCTAGTGAGTAGGGGATCCAGGTTACTGTAAATTACCTCTCAGAGGAGAAAAAGTTGCTAACAATTCGGAAAGAAGTTAATTGTTTTAACAACTCATGCCAACCAAACACTTTGGAGGATTCTCAAATGAAATGGAATTAGAATTGTCAGTTCATGATTCTCGAGTCCATGAACCCTACCGACCCATGTAATTCAAACACATTGAAACCAGCAAAATGGATACTAAAACAAAACTAGAAGACTACACTGTCCTTTTGACGTTCGGAAACAACAACAACAACAACAAAGAATTTATCACAACACTTCTCTTATCTGTTTACAATCACCAAGAAAGTACAATAATTTCAAGTTGTATAACGATGTTCTTGTTTCACAGAGTGCCACGGTACCTCTTGGATTGGGCCCAACCAGCTTCGCTTCAGGCATGTATGGTTTTTCAACAAGGCCGCAAGATTATCATGAATCCTATCCACTTCTTGTCTCTCCTTCTCTCAAACTGTGTGTTTGGATAGAAAAAGTGCACAACAAGTCCAAATCTAATCCCTCTTTAGTCTTCTCCCCCATGTTCTTTCCAAGGGAAGTAGGTGAAGAGCATGATCAGAGTAGATATCCTCATATTTAACCTCCTTTAGTTTTTCTTTCTATTCCATCTTCTATTCGGTTATCCATTATATTCAAATTCTATTTCCTGTTCAATTATCGCTTCGATTTGAATTTGACATAGAACAGTTATTAAAAATTAAAAAAAATTGATACACTGGGATTCCAATCACATATGTTGGTCACATTAAAAGTGTATATTCTTTTGCTGATAAATTGAAGTATATAAACAAATAGATATAACCTCATAAAACTAATAATATACATCACATATAACTTACTTGCAAATATTGTTAGACAATAGTAGCTGATTTTGACATATTTGACCAACAATTGTCGAAGGAAAACAATTTACACTTCCATTCGAATTAAATTCACACTTACTGGGCTTCCAATAACTAATCCAAAGAGAGATTAGAACAATGACTAGTTGGAATCAAGCTGTAGATTCGCATTGGATTTGAAAGAAATTTAAAGGTTGATTCGTAATGAATGATTAGAGCGCAACGAGCGAACGTTAAGAAAAAGAAGAAGAAAAAACCTCATAATAAATCAATGATTTTTAAGAGATTAGTAAGAATAATCGAACCTGGACTTAGGGTTTTTCGATTCCCCATGGTTTATTTCTTTCCCTCTCTCTCTCTCTCTCCTCTAGAGCTACAGCTAGGGTTTTGCAGTAGCTATATTAAGGTACACCTCAAAAAAAATACAAGATTAAGGCCCAATTGGAAAAGGCCCATCACTCTACTCTCTCGGGGTAAGCAAATATCGATTTTTTAACCGAAAACCGATCCGGCGATCCGATCCGATTCGAAATAGCGGTTCGGATCGGTTTTTAAAAATACAGATCAAAATTCGGTTTTTTATTATAAGAAAAACGATTTTCGTTCGGATGACGGATTTGGAATTCGGTTTCCGATCCGAACTGAAAATCGAATATATGTATTTACTAGAATACCCTTCCTCACATGTATATAGGTAAAAACTCTAAATGTAACCCATCCTTCTCTCTGCTCTCTGTCTCTTCCTTTCTGCACCACTCTTCCCTTTACCTCTCGTGCATATGTGGTAAAGGATGAAGAGAGGAACCCTAATCTTTGTCCCCTCTCTCCCTAAAGGCTCGATTAGATGAATACCCTAATTTTGTACACTATTCACTATACAGATCTCTCCTCTCTCTCCAGATCTACATATAACCTAGATCTATACCTAAAACAAGGTTATAAACCAAAACTACGAAGGTTTTGGACTCCAAGCCCTCGACTCCTTACTAATCTCTCTCTCTCTCTCTCTCTCTCTCTCTCTCTCTCTCTCTCTCCAACATTCTCGAGTTCTTCAGTGAGGTAAGAAGTAGAGTACTAAACCCTAACATTTCTAATCTTAATTTTTTATATTAACAAAGTTCTTCTTCCATGACTTTGCCGATCGAATGGTTTCTATTTACTAGTAATTTTGGTTCGAATTTTTCAAATCTGGAAGTTTGGAACTACAATTTACTGTAAGTATTTTCAATATTTTTATTATTGTTTCTTTTTAGTAGTTCTTCTCTTGGACATATTATTTTGATCTTTGTTTATTTACTCACACCTTTAGATCGAAAATTGTATTTAGTAGTATTTTTCAATTTTTTTGTTGCCCAAGATTCAATATTTATCTACCTATCGTACTGATTTAAACAAATATGTCATTAATATATTCAGCATAGTACTTTCAATCTAGTGCTTGTTTTGAGCTTTAGGTGGCCTGCCGCCTGCCTGATCGATCGATAGCATCATTTGTTTTCGTTCTGTATGGAATAACTTGTTCTGTATGGATACCAAGCATCTATTCTTATATGCTACTATATGTAATTTTAACGGTAGCCCATATGCTATCTTCATATATGTATGTCTTATCTTCTATCCAGCTAGCATTATTAGTGTTGGAGTGGGTGGGGTTCCCAACCTATGTGGAGAAGACTCCGGAGTGCGACGAGCGCCGTCTGTGTGTCAGAGAAGCTCGGGGAGGTGACGAGACCAGTCGGAGGAGACGAAAAAGCTCAGGAGCTGCCAGAGGAGCTGCTGGAGAGAGGGGGCCAGAGTTCGGGCCGAACTCTGCCCAGGGGAGAGTTCTGGCCGAACTCTGCCTCCCAGTTCCAGAACTGTTCTGTTGCTAGAACACAGAGTTCTGGCCGAACTCTGTGCCAAGACAGAGTTCTGGCCGAACTTTGTGTGTCGGGGCTGAAGCATTTTTCAGGGTGATTTAATCACCGTTGGATCGTATCCTACGTTCCAGGTTTTGCTGCAGATTAGGGGGTTTATGCATGGTTATTCCTAACCCTAATCACAACACAACATTGAAGAACAAGAGAGAGAAAAGAGGCAAGAGTGTCATTGCAACTTTGGGAGAGAAGGATGATTGAAGGCCATTTTCGAAAGAGGATCGTGTTCGGGTAATATCTACTCGTCGTCCTTGTTCTTCGTAGCTTTGTAATCATTATTCTTGCTTCTAAATATTGTGGGCATCCGATTTGGATCGGAAGAAGTTTGTAGAGGGTGTAATCCTTTATTTCATTAGTGAAGGCTTCTCAGGGTTGGACTCCGATCGTCCCGTAATTTTTTCCGTAAGGGTTTTCTACGTCAAAAATTCTCTGTGTCGGCGTGGTTTGTTTTGGTGTTTTGGTTCGTGCATTGTATTGCTCGGTTCTCTCGCAGGTACTCTCTAGTTTGGTAAAAGATTTCTGTATTTCTTTCCCAATAAAGTGGTATCAGAGCCAGGTTCTAGAATTCAGAAGGGTGTCAGGAGTTGACAGGAAAACTAGAGAAGAGAGATGGACGCGAAGCCGGTGCACATGGTGAACCTGAACGACACCAACTATCACTATTGGCGGAGCAAGATGAAAGATTTGTTGTTTATCAAGAAGCTACATCTGCCCGTATTTGCATCCGAGAAGCCCAGCGATAAATCCGATGAGGATTGGAAATTCGAGCATATACAGGTGTGCAGATATATCAGGCAGTTCATTGACGAGAACGTGTACAACCATGTTGCCAATATTGAGCATGCGAAGACGTTATGGGATAAGCTGGAATCTTTGTACGCGAAGAAGACCGGAGTAAATAAGTTGTTCATGATCCGGACGATGATGGGTCTGCGGTACAAAGACGGGGCGTCTATTACGGATCACTTGAGTGATTTCCAGGGCGTGGTTGACCAGCTATCTTCAATGGGAGTCAAGTTCGACGACGAGATTCAGGGACTATGGCTACTTTGTATATTGCCAGACTCGTAGAAGACCATACGAGTATCTATGATTGCTTCTACTCCAGAGGGCATGGTCAGTCTGGAGTTTGCCAAGAGCGGGGTGCTGAATGAAGAGATGCGGAGACGTTCTCAGGGCACTTCATCCATATCCCACCACTCAGAGGCATTGGTTTCAGAGAGCCGCGAAAGGGACAAAAGCAGGGGCCCAGGTGGTGGTAGAGACATGAGCAGGAGGAAGTCCAAGGGTCGGTACGAGGACTCGGAGTGTTACCATTATGGCAAGAAGGGCCACATCAAGCGAAACTATTTCGCTTGGAAGAGAGAGAAGAAGGGCGACAAGGAAAAGCAAGATGAGAACACTATAGCGGCGGCCTCGATACATGGAGGCGATGTGATCGTCGTAGGTGATGAGGTCATTACAAACCTCGCATGCGATGACAATGCTTGGCTGGTGGACTCAGGGGCTTCAGCGCATGTATCTCACAACATGGCACTATTTGCCACTTACACGACAGGCGACTGTGGAGTGTTGAAGATGGGCAATGGAGATGTGTCAAAGGCGGTTGCCGTTGGAGATGTGCATTTGAGAACGAAGATGGGTACAGTTATTGTTCTCAAAGCTGTTCGTCATTTCTCTGATATCCGTTTCAACCTGGTGTCAGTTGGAAGGTTGGATGACGAGGGATTCTTCAGTCTCTTCGAGAATAGTCAGTGAAAGCTTTCCAGAGGTTCGATGGTGATTGCCAGAGGAAGCAAGAAGTTCGGTCTCTACTATATAGAGGGAGCGCACAGGGGGCACAGGAGGTAAACGCAGTCAGTGATGCGTCTACCGAGTTGTGGCACAGGCGGCTCGGCCATATTAGCGAGAAGGGGATGAGCTACTTGGTGAACAGGAAGGTGATTCCAGGGCTCAAGTTTACAAAGTTGGAGAAGTGCACGCACTGCTTAGCTATGAAGCAAAATAGGGTGTCTTTCCAAAGTCACCCTGTAACGCCCCAGTCCCAAAATACGTAGGACTAGGAACGTAGACATGCCAGCTGTATACATACGAAGTATACTCCAGTATATGGAAACCTCGTATGCATACATAAGCTGTAATATGCAGTAGAAACCATAACGACTAATCTCATCCACAAAATAAAGGAAAATAAAAAATTCATATAATCATCTATGGAAATGTATTTGTACAATATGTTGGGCGGAGACAAATCCACTACCAACAAGCAAGGGACGAAATACATGGAAAATAAAATAAGTTTGGCGAGCGAAGCGAAGACGATCCAATTGCAATCATCCTCGAAGAAATAGAGATGTCCATGGCTAGAATACCTGCGAAAGACGAGAGCACACACCTGAGGAGATAATCAGGTCCTCAGTGGGACGTAACAAGACACATAATATCATGCCAATAACTAAATAAATAAAGCTCAACAGAAAAGTATATGTGACTACACAAATAAAGGTCGTTAACCATTCTATGTGAAAATGCATTTTGAAGACAACGTTCCACACAAGGGCTTCCGAGACTAGAAACACGGTGCATTAGCATTTCAACCGAGGTACTAGTGGCATCTAGAGGAAAATAAATAAATGCACGGCACACTAGTCTCTCGGGTGAGTCACTAACGGCAGCTAGAGAAAAGTAAATGCACGACACATTTGTGTTTCAACCGAGGCACTAGTGGCATCTAGAGAAAAGTAAATAAGTGCACGGCACACTAGCTCTCGACTGAGTCACAAATGGCAGCTAGAGAAAAGTAAATATGTGAAAGCCCTTGCGCCTAATAACTGTCTTCCCCCTCCCCATGCACTACTCGTGCTGAATCCACACCACGATATTTCTAATAACCGCTAAGTCTTCTAGGCAATTATATTAGCAGTTATATCCTAACGCTCGTCCTGTACGCACCGATGTACGGTCGATACGCAAGTCCGAATCTATATGAGACACGTGACATCATGGCACATAGGTGTCAGGCCAATGAATATGACACAAACAAAGGTTGTCCCTTAACTCTAGGTCAAATGCATAAAGAATATAGTAATTTGCAACTACATATGGTTTTGAAGGAACCACTTATAAGAAATAAAACATGCATGATATTGAGCAAGAAATTAAACAGTAAAGGCAAGGTGTCTTGTCTGGTAGGACGCCTGGTGTACTGCAATGATCAAGGTGGCACAAACTGCAACTTTGGAGTAGCAACTATGCAAGGTGACATCAGATAACGGCACGAACGATTTCTTCGGGTCCAGGACAATCAAAATAGTTAGGGTCGATATAAGGATGTACAAAAATTGGCGAGGAAATAGGAAAAGGGGGATTTAATCATGTGCGCAAGGAAATTTGAGAGAAAATAATACACATACTATTTTAGAAAGGTATTTATAATACAAAAAAATTATTTTGTTAGTAAAAATAGTTTTAGATAATTCTTAAAAATCTAGGAGAATTATTTTAGAACAAAACCATAATTTGTATATCAGCATGACTTATCATAAATTAATAACCCTTAGGGTTTAGAAAGTAATTTCTAACTAGATAGTAAAAAATTTCCATGGTTGAAAATATTTGTAGTGCTAAGCCTAACTCCAAATAAGAATGCCACTATCTAGTAATAATATATATTTTTGACAATTTGTTTAGTATGTATATATTTATAAAATATTTTGATGATACTATACAGTAGATCGTAGATACACAAAGTAGTTATTGATACTATACTTATATTTTAAGACATAGAAAAATAAGTAAAGTAAAGTAATGTATAAAAAAATCAAAGCAACAGAACACCTCACATTCTCTTCCCGATAGAAAAGTTTAAGTTTAGTAAAGAGAGAGAGAGAGAAAGAGATTAGAGTGAGCGAGAGAGTGAGCGAGGAAGAGAGAGATGGGAGAGAGGGGTTTTACCAACTCGGCGACGAGGTCGACGCTCTGTTGGCAGCGCTGGAGGTGGAGTGCCGCTAGGAAGGCACGCGGCGGGGGCGCATTTCCGGTACCGATTTAGGGACGACACTGGGAAGAGGAAGGCAGTGGAGCTCACTCGACCACGGTCTTCATGGGGGCGGCGCTGTGAGCTCCTCGGCGCGTCAATGGCCGAAGCGCTGGACGGGGTCAGCTCAGATCTGGCGGACCAGATCTCGAGGATCCATCGCGGGAACCAGGTCGACAGCGCTGGTGGTGGTCACGCGGGACGAGGGACTGCGACGGGTCGTCGGATGAGGGGCGACTGCCCTGATCCGATCTCGGCATAGCGTTTCGTGGCGGGCGGCCACGTCCAGCGGCGGCGCTCGCTCCCCGAGGTCCTCTGGAGGGTCTCGTCAGCCAGGCGGAGGTTGGTGGCGGATTTTTGTTTCCCCCTTTTTGTTCTGGTGGTGTGTTAATGTCGGTCGGGTTGGCCATAGCGGGGGTGTGGATCTGGTGGTGGTGGCCGATCAGGAGGTTTGGTGGTGGCCGGAGAGGATGATG
The DNA here is from genome assembly GCA_029216955.1 of Iris pallida. Lineage (NCBI taxonomy): Eukaryota > Viridiplantae > Streptophyta > Magnoliopsida > Asparagales > Iridaceae > Iris > Iris pallida. Next base: position 2,354,298 of record JANAVB010017197.1, on the reverse strand, counting down.
ATGGTGGCGATGATGGTGGTGGTGCACTGTGGCGTAGCGGGGGATGATTGGCCGGACGGATCGGGGATACCGTGGCTGCTTGGGTCAGAGGAGACTGTCGGGAATGATTGGGAGAAGGGGCTGAGTCGGAGGAGGCTAGGCGAGGTGGAGGCCAGCCATATGGTGGTTACCTGAGCGTGCCGCGATGGTGAATGAACCGGGCTTGGCGCGGCGGACGCACTCGCCTGCGCAGGGTCGACAGAGATGATCGCTGGAGGCGGGGTACGGCGCTGCTCCGGGGATGGCGAGGCGGCATGGATGCTCCGGGTCGAGGCGCAGCGATGGCTCGCAGAGGTGTCCCCGCGTTGCGCAGAGGCGGGCAGGACAGGGGTGGGACTGGTTTGTATGGTCAATGTCGGGATGTCAACACGGATTCAGAGTTTTAGGTTTCGAATATAGGTGTTGGTATGTGTCCGGGGTGTCGGACGCGATGGAGAAGGATGTCCGAGATTGTCGGACATGGGATGGGAAACATTGTAGTTGTAAAGGAAGAGATATAGTGGATGGGAAGGGGCACGGACACGAACACGATGCACAACTTGGGGAGTAATGGTGGAGGAAAAAAAAACAATGTGGAGGCTCCTATATATATAGGGTTGAGGAAATCCTTGGTAGATAATGATTGGGATTAATTTAAACCCAAATAGATAATTTTACTATTAAATTTAAACCAATACATTCATATCTAAATCCAAACCCAATTTAAATATAGATAAATTACACATTTTAAATTAAACTATTTAATTTAAATCAATAAATCTAATAACAATTTAATTTATCATAAATAAATCCAAAATATCTTTTTATAAAATTTATATAATAATTAATTTCAAAAATTGAAATCAATATTTAAATATTAATAGTGAATACTTAAATTTTTTTTTTATTAAATTAGGATAAAATAATTTCGAAAATGTAATAAATATTAAATAATTACTAAATCTCAAAAATTCAAAATATATACATGAATTGAATTTCATGTACGCGCTTGCCGATAATATCAATGAAAAGAATAATTTTTCTCAACTACTGCTTATTTTGTACAATAAATTAAGATTGTCAAAAATTGATATTTGGAAATCTCGACGCGCATTTTCCAATATTTTAAGTAATTAAAATCATCGCCACATATTATTTTAAAAACTATATTACATAAATAAAATCGAAAATGTTTTTTAAAAGTATGTACGCTCGCACATATTCGCACTCGACGAGCAATTACGAAAAACAATATTTTGCGTGCGACGTACAATACGACTACGCGACGTACACTACAAAAATTTTAAAATTAGTACCAAATTTAATAAAATAAAAAAATAGTAGAAATTTAGGGGTTTTACATCCTACCCAACTTAAAAGAATTTCGTCCTCGAAATTAAGAATTAGTAGGGGGTGAAAAGACACAAGGGGTATCGGTGGGGAACAATCAATTATAAGGCTCAACAAAATCATGTCGTAAGAAGTTGCGATCTAGATCATAGAAAAATAATACGGGTATGGTCGTGGGTAGTGAATGAGGGTCATGAGTTTTAAGCAACAATTAAAAAGTTAAGGGTTAAAGTTAGTCATGATAACATGCAAGGAGTAATATGGTATCAAGAGGATAAATGGGAGACCTAAAAGATATGTTTTGAGAGTAGGTTGAGGGCACGATTTAAGAGAGCGAATTAGGCTTACTCCTGAAATAAGCGAATTGAGGGTCATGGTAGAAAATATAGGGCCGAGAAGGAGGACGAGGAGTTTAGGATGAAGACATAGCAACATTTGAGTGGTGATGGTCATAATTGATAGGAAAGCTAGAGGAAGTTCTAGCACATGCCTTTGTCCTTCTAAAATGGTTGAAGGCGAAAGCAATAAGGAGTGCAAGGACGATATTATCGATTACGAATACGTGGTTCAAAGGCGGCCGTATAAATTTCAAAAGAATCGTCAAGGCACGACGTGGATGGAATTCTAAGGGGGAAGTTCAACTACATCCCATCCACGTAGATTGATATATAACAAAAGGCGAACCAAAGTGCACTCGGTTGATCAGACCATCATGCACCGGTTCTGATTTAGACAATATGTTAGTGAGCGGCCGCTCAATAGCATATGCCTCGATCAAGCTTGATAAGGATTAGCTTGCAAATACTAGGCTATATTAGCATCATTAGTTTAGATAGTAAAACATAGGCACGAGAGTAGATGAAATAAGAACCAATATGAATAGTCTAAGAGTCATGAGAATCTAAGTCTTGTTTATTCCTATACTATCATTCTACGGTTTTATTGACCAAGGCTTGGTTGACCAAATGGGTTAAATTCTCCTAGTCTTTATAGTCTAGATAATACTATTTGTATTCTCTTTAGCGGTCAAGGGTATGTCAGGCCGTGGGGTATTCTACCCAACTTAAAAGAATTAAGCTAAGGGTGTTTGGGATATCTAACTAGTAGGGTCAATCTCTAGCAAGCACGAAGGAAAGATAAGGATAATGATAGAAGGAATCAAGCAAGATGCAACCGATGAGTCGAACGGTAGTTCGAGTATGGAATCGAGGAAAGAGGTCAGCATGTGGATGAGATCCTAGACTTCTAATCCTATACGCAGGCTCGCTTGGTATGGTAAAGTAACCAAACAATTTATCTTGACCTGCATGGGCCACCACAAAAACATGTAACGCCCCAGTCCCAAAATACGTAGGACTAGGAACGTAGACATGCCAGCTGTATACATACGGAGTATACTCCAGTATATGGAAACCTCGTATGCATACATAAGCCGTAATATGCAGTAGAAACCATAACGACTAATCTCATCCACAAAATAAAGGAAAATAAAGAATTCATATAATCATCTATGGAAATATATTTGTACAATATATTGGGCAGAGACAAAATCCACTACCAACAAGTAAGGGACGAAATACATGGAAAATGAAATAAGTTTGGCGAGCGAAGCGAAGACGATCCAATTGCAACCATCCTCGAAGAAATAGAGATGTCCGTGGCTAGAATACCTGCGAAAGATGAGAGCACACACCTGGGGAGATAACCAGGTCCTCAGAGGGACGTAACAAGACACATAATATCATGCCAATAACTGAATAAATAAAGCTCAACAAAAAAGTATATGTGACTACACAAATAAAGGTCCTTAACTATTCTATGTGAAAATGTATTTTGAAGACAACGTTCCACACAAGGGCTTCCGAGACTAGAAATACGGCGCATTAGCGTTTCAACCGAGGTACTAGTGACATCGAGAAAAAAATAAATAAATGCACGGCACACTAGTCTCTCGGGTGAGTCACTAACGGCAGCTAGAGAAAAGTAAATGCACGGCACATTTGTGTTTCAACCGAGGCACTAGTGGCATCTAGAGAAAAGTAAATAAGTGCACGGCACACTAGCTCTCGGCTGAGTCACAAATGACAGCTAGAGAAAAGTAAATGTGTGAAAGCCCCTGCGCCTAATAACTGTCTTCCCCCTCCCCATGCACTACTCGTGCTGAATCCATACCACGATATTTCTAATAACCACTAAGTCTTCTAGGCAACTATATTAACAGTTATATCCTAACGCTCATCCTATACGCACCGATGTACGGTCGGTATGCAAATCTGAATCTATATGAGACACGTGACATCGTGGCACATAGGTGTCGGGCTAATGAATGCGGCACAAACAAAGATGGTCCCTTAACTCTAGGTCAAATTTATAAAGAAAGCTAAAGTATAGTAATTTGCAACTACATATGGTTTTGAAGGAACCACTTATAAGAAATAAAACATGCATGATATTGAGCAAGAAATTAAACAGTAAAGGCAAGGTGTCTTGTCTGGTAGGACGCCTGGTGTACTGCAATGATCAAGGTGGCACAAACTGTGACTTTGGAGTAACAACTATGCAAGTTGACCTCAGATAACGGCACGAACAGTTTCTTCGGGTCTAGGACAATCAAAATAGTTAGGGTCGATACGAGGATGTACAAAAATTAGCGAGGAAATAGGAAAAGGGGGATTTAATCATGGGCGCAAGGAAATTTGAGAGAAAATAATACATATACTATTTTAGAAAGGTATTTATAATACAAAAAAATTATTTTATTAGTAAAAATAGTTTTAGATAATTCTTAAAAATCTAGGAGAATTATTTTAGAACAAAACCATAATTTGTATATCAGCATGACTTATCATAAATTAATAACCCTTAGGGTTTAGAAAGTACTTTCTAACTAGATAGTAAAATTTTCCATGGTTGAAAATATTTGTAGTGCTAAGCCTAACTCAAAATAAGAATGCCACTATCTAGTAATAATATATATTTTTGACAATTTGTTTAGTATGTATATATTTACAAAATATTTTGATGATACTATACAGTAGAGTAGATACACAAAGTAGTTATTGATACTATACTTATATTTTAAGACATAGAAAAATAAAAAAAGTATAAAAAAATCAAAGCAACAGAACACCTCACATTCTCTTCCCGATAGAAAAGTTTAAGTTTAGTAAAGAGAGAGAGAGAGAGAGAGAGAGAAAGAGATTAGAGTGAGCGAGAGAGTGAGCGAGGGAGAGAGAGATGAGAGAGAGAGGGGTCTTACCAACTCGGCGACGAGGTCGACGCTATGTTGGCGGCGCTGGAGGTGGAGCGCCGCTAGGAAGGCACTCGGCGGGGGCGCATTTTTGACGCTGATTTGGAGACAACACTAGGAAGAGGGAGGCAGCGGAGCTCGCTCGGCCACGGTCTTCATGGAGGCGGTGCTGCGAGCTCCTCGGTACGTCAACGGTCGGAGCGCTGGACGGGGTCAGCTCAGATCTGGCAGACCAGATCTCGAGGATCCACTACGGGAACCAGGTCGGCAGCGCTGGTGGCGGTCACGCGGGACGAGAACGACGATGGGTCGTCGGATGAGGGGCGGCTGCCCAGATCCGATCTCGGCGTAGCTTTTCGTGGCGGGCGACCACATCTAGCGGCGGCGCTCGCTCCCCGAGGTCCTCTGGAGGGTCTCGTCAGCCAGGCGGAGGTAGGTGGTGTCACGACCCGCACCCTGAGGAAGGGCACGAGAACGTGGGTACATCTAGCATACGCCACAGTGTCGGCAGTAGAACGCTGTATAGTTCATCTATAACATCTAACATCTAACAACAATTTCATATAAACATATCATCTCCGCACGGAGGTATAATATAATATCTCAATTCTATATCTCAATCACAAGTCTAGGGAAGATAGAGCACGATATGAAATCAGATAAAAGAAAGAAACTGAAATATAAATAGAGTTATCACACCACACAAAGTAGATGTTTAACACAAATAAATACAAGTCCTGAAATATAACTAAGTCTCAACTAACAATCGAAACAATCCGATACAAACTGAAAACTAAAAATACTAGACTAGAGTAAGCACCCTCTACCGAGCAAGATGCTCCTCGGGCTCCTGAGTGTCACCCTCATGTGCCCCATAGAAGGTAGGACAGTCACCATCATCATCTGTAATATTTTCAACAGGTCCATTCAGGACAAAAACGAATACAAAATCTCAAACAACGGTTCTAGTTATACAATATTAAAAATGTAGCAGTAGATAGAATGAATATACTAGGTAAAGTAGAGCGTACATGCATCCTGGCAGAGTATATCAAAACTGTAATGAGATAAGGCAAGAAAATAATGTATAACATGTACGAAATCTGGAACTGCTATCTATGTGAGTTTAGCACTAGTTTCAACATGTGATCGGCTTAGAACTTGATACAATATTTGGCCTGGCTAATCATATGTGAGTGTATGATTAACACTATACAGTAAGGATACAATGGTGATACAATGGTGATACAATAGCGATACAATGGTGATACAATGCTGGTACTATGGGTATTGATCACATATCTACGCTAACACCCCCATCCCTGACTAATATAGTGGATCCAGTCATGACACATCATGACACGTATTATCTGAGGAGGTCGCGAGCCTACGCAGGAATCGTATCTATACAATGCACAATAAAAAATAAAGACTTGCCCAGTGTATACCATATATAAGAGGAATGACATCTTATGACGAGATCCAGACAATACCAATCCGTGTGCACCATGTGTCAAGAGAACAAGGATATCTACACTAAATACTAGAAACAAAGACGATATTATAAAACAGAAATATTATCAGAGAATGTACTCACTTGTCACCATGTATGACTGATATGAATAGATGTTCGAACTGGTGTCACATAGTCCTATTTAGAGTAAAACAGGTTATTTAAGTACTCAAATTGAAATAATAGAAATCTGTAATGCAAACTACATGATTCTAAGTCAACTAGGTCAAAGTCAACTCTAAGTCAAATCTGGTTAACTTGCTAGGTCAAACTAGGTCAACAAGTCCAGATTGGTCAAACTAGGAGTCAACTATGGTTTACAAGTCTAAATAGGCCTAGTGTGTCTATTTCTAGGTCAAATCCACTTATAGTCAACTCTGGGTCAACCTTCAAGTCAAACTATGTCAAACTTAAACTATCAAAGGTCAATTGGTCAATTTTGTCATATCTAACTAACTTAGCTATCAAATCCCTAATATCTACAATACAAGATACTAGGATACCCTGTATACCACCCAATACCCAATTTCCTATAGTTTACAAACCATATTCAACCAAGGGTCTACCCAAAGCATTAGTGGGATACTTTTCCCTATACTCAAAATTTATAGCAGTATACCTGCTAACTATCTATAGGTTTTGATACATGTGATCCATACATGGTAACACCTATATAGGATAACCCCATATATTCACACACATATATAGATGTCTAAAGGATTCTTAAATAGGATACCTACATATATATATATACTAACTCAACTCAAATTCTATATAAACAAAATCTCAGTTTTAACTAAACAATTTCAGATTTCTTTTGAACATCAGTAAACTTGAACTCCATATCAAACCCAGTTTAAACATTCAACCCAGGTTCATTTCTCTAACTCACATATCTGTCAATAACACTAAACACACAATCACACACTCATGCATTCAGTTGTCATTCGAAACCCCCATTTCAGTTTTCAACATACATTCTAATCTCAGTCACAAGTTTCATAATCCGGGAATTCTCAGTTAACTTCCTAACCTCAGTCTATCATTAACCATTTGAAATATCAGGATCACACATATGCAATTTTAGGTTAATTTCCTAACTAAATCTCAGGTTAATACTCAGGAATGCCATGAATGTAAACTGTTTTAACACAGTGTATTGGAGTCTCAGGTTAACACTGTTACTGTAGCAATTGTTAAAATCTAACTATAGTTAACTAACCTTAATCAACTTGGATATTAATATTTCATTTCAGGAATCTCACGAATCACTAACTGTCAGTTTATTTCAAAACCCAACTGGAAAACACTGATACATACAACCCAAATTCGAAAACCTAAAATTAAACAATGAAATTAAATAACAGTCATATAGGAATATTCCTCATGTATTCACGTGTCTAGGGGGTGTCATACGTGTCCACTAGAGTGGAACAAAGTGTCCAAACAGTGTCTAAACCTAAGTGTCAATGTATGACTAAACTGCACATAGGCAGCATCGTGCACATGTGTCTACTAGCCTAGGGACTCGTGTCTCCATCCACAAGTGTCGGGGTCGTGTCAGATGATAACCTAGGTCTAGGGCTACGTATCCCATAGCTTGAAATGTGTCCACGTGGTGTCGTGTCTCAAATACGAAGCCGTTTCCGAAGGTGTCTGCTGCGTGTGTGTGCAGTGGGGTCGAGTCAGTGCAAGTCGATTTTCGCCCTAACCATTCCATGAAATCCAATAAAACTTTGGGGGCATGCTGTCAGTGTATGCCCCCTCGTTTCCACCAAAACTCGTGTCAAGAGAATCCGTGTCGTGTCCTACAGAGGGCCCGAGTAGCAGGGGAGAGCACGGGCATAGTGCGGTGCCTCGTGCACGCGTGTCACAGACTCGTGTGCATGACACACGACATGTGACACGTCGTGATCGTGTCTAGGAGTAGAGAGGGACTAGGGATAGGTGTCTGAATTGGATCTACGTCGTGTCGTGTCGTGTCAAACAGTGAGTGTCAGAACATATTTTAAAAGTGTCCCAGTGTAGTACGAATTTAGTGCAGACACGAATGCTCACTCGACACGACACGAAACATCACGAAACTTTGGGAACATGTCGACAGACATGTCCCCCACCTTCGTGTCAAGTTTCATGTGTCCCCGTGTCCTGTACAGTGAGAAATTGGTGTCGGATAGCAGGGGACAGCACGGGGGTCTCGTGCTGCGTGTCCGTGTCCCTTTTGGATACGAAAATTCCCAAAAAAATGACTCAATCACATATATAGCTAATCCCCATATATAGGGCTACACAACCATGTAATTTGTTTTGCAAAATACTAAAATCTATTTCTATGTGGCATTTCATCGAACACCCAATTAAATACACCGATACGTGTCCAATACGGATACGAAATGGACACGATTTCCTACCAAACTTGGGCTACACCTAGGGGAACCCTAAATGAATGTATCTATGGAAAGAAAACTAGAATTTGAATAAGTTTGATGGGTTTTACCTATTGAAGGTGAAACCTTAATTTAGAGCTTTTTGAATGAGGGCTCCTCTTCAACTTGCGACGATCCCGAGCCTCCGAATCCTTGCTAACTACCTACTAATGGTATCCTCTACTATAAGGGAGTCCAATGCAAAAGACTAGGCTCAATTTGGAGTTGATTTGGGTATTTGGGGAGAAATTGGGGAAGAACACAAAAAGAGACAATTAAAATGGTTTAAAATGATGCTAAAGGGTTAATGTGTTGTATTTATAGGGGGGTGTTTGATGGCTGCCATTAGGTTAGGGTTAGGGTTTAGGATGAGTGGTCAAGGCTTCTCCAACAAATTCAAGCCAATCTAAGGGCTCACAACTAAAGTAATCTTTCTTAACATTTAGCCTAAAATATCCCGATAACAAAATATCTAGATATCAATCTAATTTGATTACTTAGTTGAAATCCTCTAACTTAGTCTCTAGGGTCATGACTAACATCTAGATTAGGCTAAACTTCTAGGTCAAGTCTCAAATAATTAACTAGCACATATTTAATTAATATAATTATAATTTCACAAAATTGTCAAAATGACCAAAATATTCTTAGGCTAAAAAGTTGCAATTAGTCATCCTAATCATATGACTAGGCTCCCTTGGTCATGGTTAGTCTCTAGGCTTAGCCAAACTCTAGGGTTATGTGAGCCCTTGATCCGAAATCCCCAATTATTTTATTTATTTTATTTAATAAGCATTGATGATTATTGATTATTGGAATTTTTTTTAATCAATTATCTATGTAATACATACTTATTTGCATTTTGGTAAAGAAAGAATAAACTGGGGGCTTCTTGCAAATACCCACTACTAATAGGGACCTTAGTATAATTTGTAAATTCAAATCACATATGTCGACCCACTCCTCTGTTCCAAATTCAAATTCTCCCAGGGGATAAACCAAAATCTGATCTTCAAAAACCGATTTTCCTATCAACTCCTTCCTCTGATTCAATCCAACCCTTAACGTATTTAAAGGATAGCCACAACCGATCTTAAGCTCTAGAAAACCCTAGAATTTCCATCCCATTCCTGCCGCTGAGAACCTTAGAGGAGGAGTCGAAGGTTCGATTGAGCAGCAGTCACCAAATTCTAACAGGTAACCCTACCATCTCAATCGATCACCTATTTACCTGTGAAATCAGAACGTGTTTTGATTTATGCCTAAGGGAGGTTAAGGTATTCACATTAAGTTCCCCAAGAAACAATAGTCATTACAACAAGAGTCTTGCTAGGTAATGCTTATAGATTGACAAGGATACATGGCTAGGTGGATGGGCGTTCAGTCAAAATTTAACTTCAGCGGATCACCTTGTATCTGTATTCCTAGTATCAGATCCTTGTATCCGATCCCAGGCAGCAGTGCCCATGTTTATGTACATATATACATCAGCATTAGGTGTTCCTTATGGGTATGTCGCCCTCTGTTATGCAGTCCATATAGGCATAATTAACTCCCAGTCCAGTTTTCTCCTAGGACAGATGACTAGAAGTATCGATCCTCTTCAATGCATGATTCAGTTCCCTGGACTTGGGTTTCTGAGGAGGGGACGTGTTGAGACTAATCGACTGAACCAAGTAGCATCGGTTTACACTGATATGCCAAACCCAGATCACTACCTAGGAAATCAGGACAATAGGCGAGGCCGCTTGGTTGCACGTAGTGCATTCGGTGTCATATTTGATGGGTAGAATCCTCTGCAACTAATAGAAACACCGTAAATGCCTAATACCGGATGCAGCTTCGGATAACACTGGCATCACGTTCTACCATAGAAATCAGAGTTGTGTCTCCCTGGACGTACCAGTTTTGCACCAACATTAGATTTCACCATGTATCTCAGGATACTTAGTACCTGGCCTGGAATGTAGGTGTATCACCTGAGCACTCTGGGACAGTGAAGGGTGTCAAGTTTTAAATACATATGTCAGCCCTGTCCTCTTACATGTGTGCAAGCTATATGTTAGATGTCCAATTTTGCATCTCTCTTTTTGACATTGTCCACTACTAGAGTACAGATAATTAAGGATCTATTCCCTGAACATATGGAAAACTACAAATACTGATCGAATGTTCTGTCCACACAACAAAGTGTTCAGTAACAGGAATTTAGTCTTTCGAATGAATGTATCAATTCCATGTCTTGCATTAGTCCTCCTTGGACCTGTGTGTAGTGAGGAGAAATGTTTAGTTGGTATCCCTGAAACTGAAATTGCAAGTACCAGGGAGTGTTGGGCTTTGGTTGAATCCCTAGATCATGGACACCACTGTGTCCAATTATTCTTTTATTTCCTGTCCCCTTGTGACTTGTTCGACCTCTGAAGTTCATATCCTTAGTAATGTCCATCCTCTTGTATCAGTTATGACATGGGAATCAAAGTTGATTATTGGTATCAAGCCATGGTATTTGGTTTTCATATATAAGAATGCTTGTTGATCTGTTCTGTTCAAGCCAAGACTTGGCAAATCCCTATAAGGTTCAGACCACCTGGAGCTGGGTTAAACCCGGGCATTAGTAAGGAGGATGTAAAGTTTCACCTGTGGAATTGTCTCATCCTATACTAGACATACCATATCTCTGATCTGAATGATCTCTATTCTTATTGATTCTAGAGAAATTAAGTCTTGGGAACTTAGTTTTCTTGGACATATGGGCATAATACTTTCTATGGGTTGATTTACAAGGATAGAATATATAAATGCCTGTTATGTGGGAACTGAACATGAATATAGGATACGCGGATCGACGAATTCAAGAGATCCTCGTGTTCATGGGCAACCATACTTATATCACCCAAATACCTGTACCTTGAAGTTCATCTTGAAACCAGAACTTTAGTAACTGGTGCCTTAGCCCAACTTGGCAGTACGTGTTACTGCTACTACTGCTGCAGTTTTTTACTCTCCATCTATATTCTTTGAGACTATGAAGATATGAAAGAAGTAAGGGCACAACCAGGTTTAATACGTACTTTACTACAAACTCGATGTGGGAAGTTAATGGTGAAATTGGTCCCACACTGAGATGTGCTATCTAAGGATATGTGTTGATGTTCGATTTAATGTCAATACGGGACTTAGGAGATGTACTCGTATGTCAATGGAAAATAGAGGGGCTGTCCTGGGTAGTTCTGTGCAAATGTACAAGGAATTGGTTTATTTAGATCAGTTATGAACTTTCCTCCTTCTTCGATTCTGTTCAGATGGTTCATCACCCAACCTTCCTAGGCTGCACACTATAGGTGTTTGTGGAGTCAAGTCTGTGGTGTCCTTTTATTGCAGTATTACAGAGCAGCTTGTTCTGGTAAGGGATGTGTAAGGATAATGAAGTCCTACAGGTTACAGGACTACATTAGTTGGCAACAGTAGGAACATGTGTTCCTAAGCACAGGTATTAGATGGGAGACCTGGTAGAACACTGGTGCGAATAATTACAAAACAGAGTAAGGTACAGGTACCTGTGTAGGAAGGCAGGTGTGCTTGTATGGTTAGATGTAGAATACAGATAAGGTCAAGTGAAAAGTTAGTGCCTTGTTAAAGCACACATATGCTTGTCAAGGTAATATGACCTGTTTGAGTTTTGTGAAAAAGTTGCGTTCATAGCCAACTGTAAATGGGGAAAAATAGTGTATCATTAGCTATTAGGGTATTATTAAAGTGGGAGACAGGTTAGGAGGAAGGGTACTGCAACAGGAAGAATAGAGAAGGGTGCCTAGGGAAGACTCAACCCTTACATACTAGGCCATGTGTTGGATGAGAGCCATATGCAGGTATGTAAGTTAAGAGGGGTATGGGTGTCCTAGCATATCTATTTGGTCATAACATACTTATAGAGGGTTAACATGCCAAGTAGTAATGTTATAACAGATAGCATGCAAACCAAGGTACAAATAGAAATAGGAAGTGGTCTGAAAACCTAACTAGAGAGTTGATAGTCTGCTAATTTCTTCCATTACCTTATTGATGTTATGAACTCTAAAAACAGGTTACTTGGACATCGATACGGATTGTAAACCGTGCCAACAGCTTAGGACCACATGCAAGTATACCTTGCCAACTTGTACAGTATCATCTATATGTATGTTCATTCTTGCTACTGTTCTTTTTCTTACATGCGTGATTACTTTATTCCATGTCTTGTACACTCGTCCTGTTTTACTTTACATGTTTCTAGTTTCTTGTTCTTTTGCTGTTATGATATTTTCTACCTGTTACACTGTGATAGTCTCATACGTATTGCTTGATAGAGTCATCTAGTCCTACACCACGAATCCCTCGACTTGACTTGACTTGACATGAATTGAGTAGGACTTGACTTTGACATTCTATAGATTGTGAGTACTTACCTTGACTACGGTCTATAGGATTTTATACTAGGATTGGCTACCGTCTTGGTTGTGTGTACTTGCCTTGACATCGATTGAGATACTATAGATTGTGAGTACTTGCCTTGACTGCAGTTTATAGCCAGCCATTTCTAGTATGGCATGACAGTGTCTTAGGATCCTCGTGTTTAGATCTTGTGTCTTGGTTCATTTTGTCTCGTTGGATATCCTTGATTGTTTCTTGCTTCTTTTTACTGTTACATGTTGGCTTGTATATTATGTATCTTGCTAGTCCTCTGAGGACCTGATGATCTCTTCAGGTTTAGCCGAGTATTGAGCCAGGTGCACACGAGCAGTTGGAGCTAGCATTGGACCACAGTGCCACTATAGCTGAGGGTACTTTGACAGTTTGGACTCAGTTATTTCATTTCCTTGTTTCTATGTTATTATCGTCTATTTGTAGTGAATTTGTGTCCACCGGACGTGACTTGGATTCATGATGAGTTTGATACATCAGTTTATTCATTCTATATTCAGTTGATTGTGTCATATTTCTGTGGATGAGATCTAGATTTCCTCTGTGATTTGTTCATGTACTAGACAGCGTTCTACCGCCGACACTGCGGCGTAGGCTGGACTTGGACACGTCTCGTATCCAAAAGCGGGTGCGGGTCGTGACAGGTTACACTAGTCAATCATCAAAACCACAAGTCGTGGTTTTAAATAGTTTTAAATTAACTAAAAATCACCAAAAATCATATCATGGTTTAAATATCATTATTAATGATTATAATTACAAAATTTTAAAATTACCCTCATTTCAGAAAATGGGTGCTACAAGTCTACCCTCCTTAGAAGAATTTCGTCCTCGAAATTAAGATGGTCGTACTCCTTCTAGGTCAACCCCCAATAATAAAGTCGAAGCCTCTTCCTAGAAGCACACAAGATGAACAAATAAAATATGGATATTAGGCTTAAAATGGGTCATGTCCAAAATTTGGCTCGACAGGTTTAGGTTGAAAAGGTGTCCCCAATTCAAGTTGAAAATAAAAGCAACTCCGTGGGGTAAATCAATATGGGATCTTGTGTTAGGAAAGTCGTGTGAAGCAAATGAAGCACAAGATGGTGTGTCCGAGTGGGACACGAAGGTCATAGGTGTAGAGTGTCATGTTTAGGTCATGCATGTGAAATCGGTTTTGAGAAAACAACTAGTCTTGTGCTCCTAAATTAAAAGTCACGGTAATGTACATATGATAATCATAATTTAAGTGGGAATGGTCGAATGGCTTAAATTGAATCGGTAGTTATGATGCAAAAGTAGTACAAGGAAACAAGTTGAGTGGGACAGACTCTGGTCATGAGGGCCAGACTGGGAAGATAAGGGAAAATAATAAATCAATCAGGGCTGTTAGGCAGTATCATCTTATATGAAAATGGAAACTGGCTGCAATGGTCACCATTCTATGATCAGAAGTATACTATCAATTCTAAGTCAAAAAGTCCTAACACAAATCATCAATTCATTATATTTAGAAGAAATTTATATCAAAGGAAGTTACACAAAGGATTATACTAACAACTAAAACTACTCTTACTCCTAAGTTAATTTAAGAAGAACAACAACAATTTTTTTTTGGAAAAAGACTGAATTAAAAAGGTAGAATGATATTTTATAAACCTTCTTGAGATAAAATCTGATAATCATATGCGTCCGTCCAAAATCATGATACTCAGAATCTTCGTCATACTAGTAAGCAAGGCTACGATATTTACAGAGTCCTCGACTAAGGTACATATCTCTAGAATCATGGTATTTAAAATTTTCGTATTGCCGCATGCTTGGCCACGAAAACCTTAAATTTCCACACCCGAGAAATATATCCTAAATCAGACTGTATGTCCTCACCATGCTTGCTAATATGATTGTAGAAGATTCTAGATTCTATAACTAAGTCAACCTAGCCCATACGATTCATCTTGGTAGAATATTTCAAATTAACCTTGATTACCAAGAATCAAATTCATCAACAAACAAGGAAGATAAACAGAAGACGTTGGAATCGAATTTTGAGATATTCATAATGAGATTCTCAAGGGTCATCCAAGGAATCTCTCAAGTAGTCCTAACAGCGATTGAGTAACTCTCTATACTGCCTAATCCTATATCCTAACAGCAGGCTCGTAGCAGCACCCTAAGTCGAGCACCACTATAAAATCGTACTAGTTGCGACTCCGACCTGTATGGGCCACCACAAAAACGTGTCACGACCTGCACCCTGAGGAAGGACATGAGAACGTGGGTACGTCCAGCCTACGCCGCAGTGTCGGCGGTAGAACGTTTTATAGTTCGTCTTTAACATCTAAACATCTAACATCTAACAACAATATGATATAAACATATCATCTCCGTACGGAGGTATAATATAATATCTCAATTCTATATCTCAATCACAAGTCTAGGGAAGATAGAGCACGATATGGAATCAGATAAAAGGAAGAAATCGAAATATAAATAGAGTTATCACAAAACATAAAGTAGATGTTTAACACAAATAAATACAAGTCCTGAAATATAACTAAGTCTTATCTAACAATCGGAAAAATCCGATACAAACTGAAAACTAAAAATACTAGACTAAAGTAAGCACCCTCTACTGAGCTAGATGCTCCTTGGGCTCCTGAGTGTCACCCTCATATGCCCCATAGAAGGTTGGGCAGTCACCATCATCATCTTTAATATTTTCAACAGGTCCAGTCAGGACGGGAATGAGTACAAAATCTCAAACAACAGTTCTAGTTATATAATATTAAAAATGTAGCAGTAGATAGAGAGAATGTACTAGGTAAAGTAGAGCGTACATGCATCCTGGCAGAGTATATCAAAACTGTAATGAGATAAGACAAGAGAACAATGTATAACATGTACAAAATTTGGAACTGCTATCTATGTGAGTTTAGCACTAGTTTCAATATGTGATCGTCTTAGAACTTGATACAATGTTTGGCCTGGCTAATCATACATGAGTGTATGATTAACACTATACAGTGAGGATACAATGGTGATACATGGTGATACAATGCTGTTACTATGGGGTATTGATCACATATCTATGCTAACATCCCTATTCCTGACTAATATAGTGGATCCAGTCATGACACGTCATAATACGTATTCTCTGAGGAGGTCGCGAGCCTACGCAGGAATCGTATCTATACAATGAACAATAAACAATGAAGACTTGCCCAGTGTATACCATATATAAGAGGAATAACATCTTATGACGGGATCCAGAAAATACCAATCCGTATGCACCATGTGTCAAGAGAACAAGGATATCTACACTAAATACTAGAAACAAAGACGATATCATAAAACAGAAATATTATCAGAGAATGTACTCGCCTGTCACCCTGTATGACTGATATGAATATATGTCCGAACTGGTGTCACAGAGTCCTATTTAGAGTAAAATAGGTTATTTAAGTACTCAAATTGAAATAATAGAAATATGCAATGCAAACTACATAATTTTAAGTCAACTAGATCAAAGTCAACTCTAAGTCAAATCTGGTTAACTTGCTAGGTCAAACTAGGTCAACAAGTCCAGATTGGTCAAACTAGGAGTCAACTATGGTTTACAAGTCTAAATAGGCCTAGTGTGTCTATTTCTAGGTCAAGTCCACTTATAGTCAACTCTGGGTCAACCTTCAAGTCAAACTATGTCAAACTTAAACTATCAAAGGTCAATTGGTCAATTTTGTCATATCTAACTAACTTAGCTATCAAATCCCTAATATCTACAATACAAGATACTAGGATACCCTCTATACCACCCAATACCCAATTTCCTATAGTTTACATACCATATTCAACCAAGGGTCTACCCAAAGCATTAGTGGGATACTTTTCCCTATACTCAAAATTTATAGCAGTATACCTGCTAACTATCTATAGGTTTTGATACATGTGATCCATACATGGTAACACCTATATAGGATAACCCCATATATTCACACACATATATAGATGTCTAAAGGATTCTTAAATATGATACTTACATATATAGATACTAACTCAACTCAAATTCTATGTAAACAAAATCTCAGTTTTAACTAAACAATTTCAGATTTCTTTTGAACATCAGTAAACTTGAACTCCATATCAAACCCAGTTTAAACATTCAACACAGGTTCATTTCTCTAACTCACATATCTGTCAATAACACTAAACACACAATCACACACTCATGCATTCAGTTGTCATTCGAAACCCCTATTTCAGTTTTCAACATACATTCCAATCTCAGTCACAGGTTTCATAATCAGAGAATTCTCAGTTAACTTCGTAACCTCAGTCTATCATTAACCATTTGAAATCTCAGGATCACACATATGCAATTTTAGGTTAATTTCCTAACTAAATCTCAGGTTAATACTCAGGAATGTCATGAATGTAAACTATTTTAACACAGTGTATTGGAGTATCAGGTTAATACTGTTACTGCAGTAATTGTTAAAATCTAACTATAGTTAACTAACCTTAATCAACTTGGACATTAATATTTTATTTCAGGAATCTCATGAATCACTAACTGTCAGTTTATTTCAAAACCCAACTGGAAAATACTGATACATACAACCCAAATTCGAAAACCTAAAATTAAACCATGAAATTAAATAACAGTCATATAGGAATGTTCCTCATGTATTCACTTGTCTAGGGGGTGTCATACGTGTCCACTAGAGTAGACACGAAGTATCCAAACAGTGTCTAAACCCAAGTGTCAATGTGTGACTGAAATGCGCATAGGCAGCATCGTGCACATGTGTCGACCAGCCTAGGGACTCGTGTCTCCATCCACAAGTGTCGAGGTCGTTTCAGATGATAACCTAAGTCTAGGGCTACGTATCCCATAGCCTAAAATGTGTCCACGTGGTGTCGTGTCTCAAATACGAAGCCGTATCCGAAGGTGTCTGCTGCGTGTGTGTGCAGTGGGGTCGAGTCAGTGCAAGTCGATTTTTACCCTAACCATTCTACGAAATCCAACAAAACTTTGGGGGCATGCTGTCAGTGTATGCCCCTTCGTGTCCACCAAAACTCGTGTCAAGAGAATTCGTGTCGTGTCCTACAGAGGGCCCGAGTAGCAGGGGAGAGCACGGGCACAGTGCGGTGCCTCGTGCACGCGTGTCACAGACTCGTGCACGTGACACACGACACGTGACACGTCGTGATCGTGTCTAGGGGTAGAGAGGGACTAGGGCTAGGTGTCTAGGTGTCTGAATTGGATCTACGTCGTGTCGTGTCGTATCAAACAGTGAGTGTCAGAACGTGTTTTAACAGTGTCCCAGTGTAGTACGAATTCAGTGCAGACACGAATGCTCATTCGACACGACACGAAACATCACAAAAATTTGGGAACATGTCGACATACATGTCCCCCACCTTCGTGTCAAGTTTCATGTATCCCCGTGTCCTGTATAGTGAGAAATTGGTGTCGGGTAGCAGGGGACAGCACGGGGGTCTGGTGCTGCGTGTCCATGTCCCTTTTGAACACGAAAATTCCTAAAAAATTGAATCAGTCACATATATAATTAATCCCCATATATAGGGCTACACAACCATGTAATTTGTTTTGCAAAATACTAAAATCTATTTCTATGTGGCATTTCATCGAACACCCAATTAAATATACCGATACGTGTCCGATACGGACACGAAATGGACAGGATTTCCTACCAAACTTGGGCTACACCTAGGGGAACCCTAAATGAATGCATCTATGGAAAGAAAACTAGAATTTGAATAGGTTTGATGGGTTTTACCTATTGAGGTTGAAACATTAATTTAGAGCTTTTTGAATGAGGGCTCCTTTTCAACTTGTGATGATCCCGAGCCTCCGAATCCTTGCTAACTATCCACTAATGGTGTCCTCTACTATAGGGGAGTCCAATGCAAAAGACTAGGCTCAATTTGGAGTTGATTTGGGTATTTGGGAAGGAATTGGGGAAGAACACAAAAAGAGGCAATTAAAATGATTTAAAATGATGCTAAAGGGTTAATGTATTGTATTTACAGGGGGGGTGTTTGATGGCTGCCATTAGGTTAGGGTTAGGGTTTAGGATGAGTGGTCAAGGCTTCTCCAACAAATTCAAGCCTATCTAAGGGCTCACAACTAAAGTAATCTTTCTTAACATTTAGCCAAAAATATCCCACTAACAAAATATCTAGATATTAGTCTAATTTGATTACTTAGTTGAAACCCTCTAACTTAGTCTCTAGGGTCATGACTAACATCTAGACTAGGCTAAACTTCTAGGTCAAGTCTCAAACAATTAACTAGCACATATTTAATTAATATAATTACAATTTCATAAAATTGTCAAAATGACCAAAATACTCTTAGGCTAAAAAGTTACAATTAGTCATCCTAATCACATGACTAGGCTCCCTTGGTCATGGTTAGTCTCTAGGCTTAGCCAAACTCTAGGGTTACACTAGTCAATCATCAAAATTATAAGTCGTGGTTTTAAATAGTTTTAAATTAACTAAAAATCACCAAAAATCATATCATGGTTTAAATATCATTATTAATGATTATAATTACAAAATTTCAAAATTATTTTTATTTCAGAAACTGGGTGCTACAGGTGGCAGATTTTCGTTTTCCTCTTTTTTATTCTGGTGGTGTGTTAACGTCGGCCGTGTTGGCCATGGCGGGGGTGTGGATCTGGTGGTGGTGGCCGATCAGGAGGTTTGGTGGTGGCCGGAGAGGATGACGATGGTGGCGATGATGGTGGTGGTGCACTGTGGCGTAGCGGGGGATGATTGGCCGGACGGATCAAAGATACCGCGGCTGCTTGGGTCGGAGGAGACTGTCGGGAATGATTGGGAGAAGGGGCTAAGTCGGAGGAGGCCATGCGAGGTGGAGGCCAGCCGTATGGTGGTTGCCTGAGCGCACCGCGATGGTGAACGAATCGGGCTTGGAGCGGCGGACACACTCGCCTGTGCAGGGTCGACAGGGATGATCGCTGGAGGTGGGGTACGTCGCTGCTCCGGGGTTGGCGAGCCGACATGGATGCTCCGGGTCGAGGCGCAGCGATGGGTTGCAGAGTTGTCCCCGCGATACGCGGAGACGGGTAGGACAGGGGTGGGACTGGTTTGTATGGTCAGTATCGGGATGTCGACACGGATTCAGAGTTTTAGGTTTCGAATATAGGTGTTGGGATGTGTCCGGGGTGTCGGACGCAATGGGGAAGGATGTCCGGGTTTGTCGGACATGGGATGGGAAACATTGTAGTTGTAAAGGAAGAGATATAGTGGATGGGAAGGGACACGGACATGGACACGATGCACAACTTGGGGAGTAATATTGTGGAGTAATGGTGGAAGAAAAAAAACAATGTGGAGGCTCCCATATATATAGGGTTGAGAAAATCCTTGGTAGATAATGATTGGGATTAATTTAAATCAAAATAGATAATTTTACTATTAAATTTAAACCAATACATTCATATCTAAATCCAAACCCAATTTAAATAAAGATAAATTACACATTTTAAATTAAACTATTTAATTTAAATCAATAAATCTAATAACAATTTAATTTATCATAAATAAATCCAAAATATCTTTTTATAGAATTTATATAATAATTAATTTCAAAAATTGAAATCAATATTTAAATATTAATAGTGAATACTTAAAATTATTTTTATTAAATTAGGATAAAATAATTTTGAAAGTGTAATAAATATTAAATAATTACTAAATCTCGAAAATTCAAAATATATACATGAATTGAATTGAATTTCATGTATGCGCTTGCCGATAATGTCAATAAAAAGAATAATTTTCTCAACTACTGCTTATTTTGTACAATAAATTAAGAATGTCAAAAATTGATATTTGGAAATCTCGACGCGCCATTTTCCAATATTTTAAGTAATTAAAATCATCGCCACATATTATTTTAAAAACTATATTATATAAAAAATCGAAAATGTTTTCTAAAAGTATGTACGCTTGCACATATTCGTACTTGACGAACAATTACAAAAAATAATATTTTGTGCGCGACGTACAATACGACTACGCGACGTACAATACGAAAGTTTTAAAATTAGTTCTAAATTTAATAAAATAAAAAAATAGTAGAAATTTAGGGATTTTATACACCCAAGTTCAAGGAAGCCGGTGTTGCTCGAGCTGATTCACTCGAATGTCTGCGGTCCTATGAAGGTAAAATCTATTGGTGGTGCATCTTACTTTATAACTTTTATTGATGACTGTTCCAGAAAGGTTTGGGTCTATGCCTTAAAGACTAAGGATCAGGTGCTGCCTACTTTCAAAGTGTTTTAGGCCTCTGTTGAAAGAGAGACGGGCAAGAAGCTATTATGTGTTCGGTCCGACAACGGCGGCGAATACATCGGTCCCTTTGATGCTTATTGCAGAGAGCAAGGGATACGACACCAGAAGACTCCGCCCAAGACACCTCAGCTCAATGGTGTAGCGGAGTGCATGAACAGGAGGCTGATGGAGAGGGTGCGGTATTTGCTGTCAGAAGCAAACTTGTCGGGCAGTTATTAGGGTGAGGCTCTTCTCACAGCTGCTTATGTTATTAATTTGTCTCCTAGTGCTCCTTTGCAGGGTGATGTACCTGACAAAGTATGGTATGGCAAAGAGCCATCATACAATCACCTGCGAGTGTTTGGCTGTAAGGCCTTCGTGCATGTACCGAAGGACGAGAGGACCAAACTTGAGCCGAAGACGAGGCGATGCATCTTTGTCGGCTACGATCGGGATGAGTTTGGCTATAGACTCTACAACTCGGTGGGAAGAAAGCTCTACAGAAGAAGGAATGTGGTATTCGTCGAGAATCAGACCATGACTAACACTCAAGATTCCGAGACGTCTTCTGAGGCTGAGGAATTGCCTGAGTTAGAGTCATTTTGCTTCGAACAGTTTCCAGAGGACATTGTAGAGGATCTAATTATGGGGAAGCCAGTACCTAGAGTTGCTCCCACCTTGATCATCAGCCTGCCGATGGTGGTCAGGGTGTCCCTCCGGAGGATGAGCATGCCGGGAAGGCAGTTCCTAAAGGAGAGGAGGCTGTCGGTATACAACTAGCACCAGTATCTCCATTAAGAAAGAGCGATAGAGAGCGTCGACTATCTACGAGATACTCATCGGGTGAGTATGTGCTATTGACTGACGGGGGAGAGCCCGAAAGTTTTGCAGAGGCTATGGAAGACGAACACAGACATGAGTGGATGGAGGTTATGCATGAGGAGATGAGTTTTTTACACGCCAATTCCACTTATGAGATGGTGCGATTGCCAAAGGGCGAGAAGAATTTGAAGAATCGATGGGTGTTTAAAATATAGCAAACGGATGATGCTACTCGCCCTCGATACAAAGCGAGGTTGGTAGTTAAAGGCTACGGTCAGTGGAAAGGCATGGATTATGATGAGATCTTTTCGCCTGTCATCAAGCATTCGTCTATTCGGGTAGTGCTAGCATTGGCAGCCAGTCTCGACTTGGAGGTTGAACAGATGGACGTGAAGATGGCCACGGTGATCTTGAGAAGGAGTTATACATGGAGCATCCAGAGGGATTCTGTGAGAAAGGCAAGTCACATTTGGTCTGCCGGTTGAGGAAGAGCTTGTATGTTCTGAAGCATGCTCCGAGGCAGTGGTACAGGAAGTTCGAGTCATTTATGGGGGAGCATGGTTATACACGGACGACATCGGATCACTGTGTATTTGTGAGGTATTTTATCGATGATGATTTCATTATTTTATTGCTCTATGTAGATGACATAAGATTAGTGGGTCGGAATGCCACTAGGATATCGGAGTTGAAGCGCCAACTGGGCATGACCTTCTCTATAAAGGATTTGGGCGTAGCGAAGACTATTCTTGGGATAGAGATCAGCCGAGAGAGAGAGTCCAAGCTGCTACATTTGTCCCAAAAGAAGTACATTCACCGGGTACTTCAGCGTTTCGGTATGGACGGGTCGAAGAAAGTGAGTTACCCCCTTGCGGCCCACTTTAAGTTCACTGAGGAGAAGTGTCCATCTATCGGGGACAAAAAGAAAGATATAGAACGGGTTCCATATGCTTCAGCTGTAGGGAGCCTTATGTATGCTATAGTGTGTACGAGGCCAGACATCGCTCATGCAGGTAGCACTGTTAGCAAGTATCTTTTAAATCCTGGAAGGATACATTGGAGTACAGTCAAGTGGATTCTACGATACCTTCAGGGCATTGCCGATTGGAGACTTTCTTTTGGCGGTGATGAGCCAAAGCTGGTTGGATATACCGACGCTGATATGGCTGGAGATGTAGACACGAGACGATTGACTTTGGGCTATGTGATGATATTTGCCGGAGGAGCGGTATCGTGGCAATCGCGATTGCAGAAGTGTGTTGCCTTATCGACGACAGAGGTGGAATACATTGCATCGACGGAGGCTTGCAAGGATCTGTTGTGGATGAAGAAGCTGTTGCAGGAAATAGGGCTGAAGCAAGAGTAGTATACTTTGCTTTGCGACAATCAAAGTGCTATTCACCTTGTGAAGAACCAGACATTTCATAGTCGGTCCAAGCACATCGAGACTCGGTATTATTGGATACGGGATGTGGTTGAGAAGAAGGACGCGTCGCTTGAGAAGGTTCATACTGATGACAATTGAGCGGACATGCTCACGAAGGTTCTACCAAGGGAAAGTTTGAGTACTGCAGGCAGATCGTCGAGATGACGACCTCCTTCACATATTTGTGAAGGGGGAGATTTGTTGGAGTGGATGGGGTTCTCAACTTATGTGGAGAAGACCCCGGAGTGCGACGAGCGTCGTCTATGTGTCAGAGAAGCTCGGGAAGGTGACGAGACCAGTCGGAGGAGACGAAGAAGCTCGGGAGCTGCCAGAGGAGCTGCTGGAGAGAGGGGGGCAGAGTTCGGGCCGAACTCTGCCCTAGGAGAGAGTTCTGGCCGAACTCTGCCTCATATTTCCAGAACTGTTCTGTTGCCAGAACACAGAGTTCTGGCCGAACTCTGTGCCAGGACAGAGTTCTGGCCGAACTCTGTGTGTCGGGGCTGAACCATTTTTCAGGATGATTTAATCACCATTGGATCGTATCCTATGATCCAGGTTTTGTTGTGGATTAGGGGGTTTATACATGGTTATTCCTAACCCTAATCACAACACAACATTGAAGAACAAGAGAGAGAAAAGAGGCAAGAGTGCCATTACAACTTTGGGAGAGAAGGAGGATTGAAGGCCATTTTCGAAGGAGGATCGTGTTCGGGTAATATCTACTCGTCGTCCTTGTTCTTCGTAGCTTTATAATCATTATTCATGCTTCTAAGTGTTGTGGGGATCCGATTTGGATCGAAAGAAGTTTGTTGAGGGTGTAATCCTTTATTTCATTAGTGAAAACTTCTCAGGGTTGGACTCCGATCGTCCCGTGATTTTTCTGCAAGGGTTTTCCATATCAAAAATTCTCTGTGTCTGCGTGGTTTATTTTGGTGTTTTGGTTCATGCGTTGTATTGCTCGGTTCTCTCGCAGGTACTCTTTAGTTTCGGGAAAGGTTTTCGTGTTTCTTTCCCAACAATTAGAGCATCTTTATATTCTTTCTTAAATGTTTGATAGCTGATTTAAATAATGTATAGCATTTAAATAATGTATAGCATTTTAATCTTCTGCTTTGGCAATTAGAAGAAGCACATAGAGTATTCTGGTTCTGGCTTCTACAACCTTTACTTGTACTTTTAGATTCCCTGTATTTGATGGTATGTTATTTCATCGGCTCCATAAACTTCTTTAAGCAATGTTTGATGTATAGTTTTTATGTGTTTGATGTACTATTTTATTGTCATTTATGAATCTTGTGAAAAAAATTGTTGATGCTTGTAACTACTGCTTCATAATTTTGTTGGAGTTTGATCATGACCTTTTCACACCATTTAGGAGTTTTCTTAAGCGTCCATATCTCCTATATGTGGTCATAACTGAACATTTGCTCACACAGTTTTTAGAATTTGCAAAAATACTGCATTTTTTTGGAAGAATTGTTGGATAAATTCTTTTGAGATAATTGTTAGATAATTATCTGTTGTGTTACTGGTAAGTCACAAAACAAAGATACACTTAACATGTCAGTTAATTATTAATGTTTGATGCCCAATTGTTTTTAGACTTTGTGTATTGCCTGATTTCTCTACTGGATCAAACCAAGGCAAGTTCTAACTAACATTTTTGTTTCAATATAGACATGTCCACACATCTAGTATCTTCATATCAGATTATTGGATAACCACATTTTTGTTGCAATATAGAGATGTTTTATTCTTGCATTCTGTTGTTACTGCCACATACTGTTACATATTGTTTCTTGTTACATATTGTGATATTGTTGTTTTGTTCTTGCATTTTATTGTTACTACAACCATTGGCGAAGCATTTGTTGCAGCCAGTGGCGATACATAAAGTTCAGCCATTGGCGAGGCAAAATTGATATGTACTTTAATATATCTATGTTGTTAGTTTTTTTTCTTTTCTTAAATTTTTTATTAACATACTAGATAAGAAAGTGGCAAAGATGATGATGGCTTGAGAAGAGGCGAACTGATACTACATGGCATCGTAATATGATGCACAAATCAGCTATATCTGAGCCAAAATTTAGTTTTTTTTATTGTTTTTATTATGTTGTCCAGGCCCCAGGGAAAGTTAGGGGATGAAGCCACATCTCATTTTGAAGTTTTTAAGTTAATCTTAGTATGGCTTACGTCTGCTACAAAAGTATCTTATCATATTATCCAGTAATTGTTCATTCTTTGTCTTGTCCGCTAAGGAAAAAAAAAGTATCTTGCCAAGAGAAACATGCAGCTTTGGGACTTGGACTTGGGACAAGCGAACATCTTTGTACAATACTACAATATATGAATGTGAATATGTATTAGTGGGCAAATTATTTACTAATTCTGATAGCTCTTTGTAATTTATTTGTACAATGTATGAATGTGAATATGTATTAGTGTACAATGTATCTTGGATGGCTCTTGTAATTTATTTGTACAATGTATGTAGTATGAATGTAATAGTAAAATTTTATTTGTTATAATTTTTTTTACTATTATTTTTAGTATAAAATTTTGTTTTGGTTGGCCCGGCCCATTTGGCCCCATAGAACCGAACTGGCCGGAAACTGAACCGTTTTAATTCGGTTCGATTTTTTGGTTTTTATTAAGTCGGTTCAATTTTGCAAAAATTAGTTTTCGGTTTGGTCGATTTTCAGATTTTCGGTTCAGTTTGAACCTAACCTAACTGTTGCTCACAACTATATTTATCTATTATACTGTAATCTATTATTTATTACATATACTGCTATAATGATCTATACTACTATATAATTAAAAAAATAGGCTTCACCGTAGAAGTTTTTGTTCCAAAAATACTCTCATTTATGTTTACTAATTAAAATTGTTCATCTATACTACTATATAATGAGAAAATTAGGCTTTACCATGGAAGTTTTTTTTCTTCCAAAAATACCCTCATTTATGTTTACTAATTAAAATTGTTCATTAAATGTAATATGGATATTTATGTAATTACAAGAAAAAGATCAATGAGGATGTTATTTGTTATTCCTAATATTATAAAATACATGTAAGACACGTGCATATATACTAGTACTATATAATAATAAGAAAAGTTGGCTTCATCGTAAATTTTTTCTTCCAAATATGTCCTTACATAATTTACTAATTAAAATTGTTCATTAAATATAATGATTAGCTAGGTAATTATGTATAGAAGATTTTTTAAGAGATGTGTCTTTTGCTCTTTCCAAGTATAAAAGTTAATTAAAAGATGGTTAAAATACACTCACGTGCATATATGCTAGTAAATAATAAAAGAAAATTTTGTTCCGCTTTATGTAACTTCTTGAAATATTGCACAAGTACTCCATCTACTTTTTAGATGTTAAGTGAGCATTGTCCACTTAAATAACATGTATTTTGTTAAAAAGAGAGAGAGAGAGAGAGATTTTTATGTAGCCGAATAATTTTGTATGAGACTTCTCTTATCAACACATATACAAGGGTGTAAAAGATTAGAATTTGTGTGTATCTAGATAAGGACATCTACTATTTGTGGTTAGCCACAAATATATAGTTTACAACGCTCTCCTTGGACGACCACTTTAATCATTGCGTCATTGAAAATTTTTCTGAGGAAAAACTCATCTTTAGAAAGAAAAAAAATATTGAAAGAAAGCGTAGAACGTATTCTTCAGGAATCTAAGTGAGTGCGACTTAGGTTGACTCATTAAAAATCTTTCGAAGAAAAAACATAGTGAAAAAACTTCATCGAAAGAAAAGAGTATAATGGCAAAGATATTTTTCGTGATGTCTCCATTAGTATCTTAAAGATGTTCCCTTAAAATCACTTAAAAAAATTTAGTTATTACATCAACTTAAATGAAAAGTTACCCCAAATAAATTTACTTGAATATTACATCTCACCCTAATATGTTATCTGCCTATACATTTATATGCTTGTTTGCTGAAGTCTTCTCATGCCAGTGTGGTGTACTAACTTCTGAAATGTGAACTTTGGAAGGGATTTTGTGAAGAGATCTACAAGGTTCTCTGAAGACATGATCTTCTTTATATCAATCATATTTACTTCTTGGGGCTGGTGGGTGAAGAAAAACTATGGTGAGATGTACTTATCTTGTCTCCTTTGATGAAGCCTTCTTGAATTTGCTCTATATATCCTCATAAAATTAGATTATAGGCTTATTTGTGACTTCCAAAAGCTAGCAAATCTTCTTGATATGCTGAACTAGTGACTTTAGCCTTATGCATTCTCTATTTGCTTCATGAAGTGTCAAAATTTCTAAATGATTGGTCGATGTTGTCGCAATAGTTTATTTGACTGATCTCTCTGTTGGCCCATTTAGCCATGGTCAAACTGATTTCGATAATTGACTTAAAACTTCGAACTTGATATGAAAAGAAACAGACGTTTGCATATTTCATCTCCATAGATTTTTTATATTTATTCTATATTTTCTTTTATTGAGTCTAGAAAAGTTGTGAGTCGGGATCACTGGCATTTAGAAGATAAACTCAAACCCAATCCTTGATTCATTTCTCAACCCAAACAAAACCTAGATCCAAAACCAAAAACCAAATCAGGTTGACCAGAATCCCGGGTAACCGAACTCGACCAGAGTTCTAGCCGAACTCGGACCGAACTCGGTCCCCTTGGATTTCTCCTGGTCAGAAGCTTTCCCTATTCTTTTGGATCACCAATGTTTAAATTTATGAACGTTAGGCTACTAAGTTCTGTCTGAACTTTATCCTACAAAAACCTATAAAAAGAGAATAAATTTCTATTTTTATTCACTCATTCGATCTTCATCTTCTCTATCTATTCCTAAGCTTTCTATTCAATTTACAAAGCTCCAATCTTCAAATCTCCAAGACAACTCCCATCCTTCTAGTGCCGGTGGTTTCCGATTAGGAGTATTCGAGTTATACAAAGCTTGGCATATAAAAGCTTTTCTCAGAAAGGTATTGTTGAAGTTTGTTCGTGGACTTCAGATAAAAATACGACAGTGTTGAAGTTGGCATATTTTTCGGAGCGGATTAGTCCTCTCAGGGGGAAGCCAGTATAAACCTGCCGTGTCTGTGTATTGCTTTATTGCCTCCACTACTTTTTGCTTTACTTATGCATTTAAGTTTTAATTATTGTTTTGCTTCACCTGCTTAGTTTTTAATTGGTAATTATTTTACGCTGCACTCTATTCACCCCCTCTAGAGGTGCCATCGATCCTACAATTGGTATCAGAGCACAGTTTATATCTAGTCGGATTAAAACTCCTTGAGATATGGCATCCCTATATCCAAGCAATGGTGAAGGTCAATCAACAAATAGGTCACCCTTATTTGATGGCACAAACTACATGTATTGGAAGACACGTATGAGCTTTTATCTCAAGTCTCTTGATTTCATTTTATGATCGATTGTCATAAATGGATATAAAAAACCACTACATATTACGGTAGAGGGTGTTCTAGTTGAAAAACCATTCGACAGATATACCGACAATGAAAAAATAAGCTAGTCTTGATGCAAAAGCCATCAATACTTTATTTTGTGCTGTAGATAGAACTGAGTTCAATAGAGTTTCTGCATATGTCACGTCTCACGAGGCTTGAAAACTTCTTGAGGTTACTCATGGAGGTACTTCACAAGTGAAGGAGTCCAAAATCTTACGACTAACATAAGAGTATGAGGCCTTCAAAATGAATCCTAATAAGACTATCACAAATATGTTTACTCGATTCCTAGACATTATTAATCCTTTATCTTCCCTTGGAAAAGAATACAGCAACCATGAAAAAATTTGAAAGGTGCTTCGCGGGCTAACCAAGAACTGGAATCCTAAAGCAATGACCCTTATTAAAGGAAATGATCTCACGACAATGACTCTTGAGATCCATATGGGAAAGCTTATGACGCATGAGCTAGACCTTAAAGATTTCGAAGAGTCAGCTCCAAAGGAGAAGGCGATAGCATTCAAAGCTAATCACAAGATAGCCTTCGACGATGAAAGTGAGACAGACTCCTCAGACAACGAACATATGGCCCTCATAAAAAAAAACTTTAGAAGATTCCTCAGATATGAGAAGTCAAACAAGAAGAAGAAAGATTCCAGAGACAATGAAGAACCTATCTGCTTCAGCTGTAAAAGAACAGGTCATATCAAGAATGTACCTTCATAAGGAAGAGAAGCAGGCATGATCAGACAAGCAAGAGAAGGTCTTCTACTAGAAATTATGCCAATACTAGCATCTAGTGTGAAAGCGAAGCTAATGATTCTGAAGAAGAATAAAAGCCTCGCAACACAACGAACCTATGCTTCATGGCTATTGATGCTAAAGTAATATCAAACCCTAGAATTTACTTTTGATGAATTGTCTGATGCATTTACTGATCTATTAAAAGATCAGAAGAAAATGATAGATATGTACAAAAGTGCTAAGAAAAAGCTAAAATTTGTACAGTCTGAGTTTTTAAAGTAATCTAGAATTCTAGAAGATATTAGAGATTCACTACAAGAATAAGGGCTTTTCTTGACGGTGATTCTCTGTCAAGAAATGGGTATCTTGACGGTTGCAGATCCGTCAACCAGGCCGGAGTCAAGAAAAGTCCTCCCCTTTTCTTGACGGTCCCTGACAAGGCTTTTCTTGACAATTTTTTGCCGTCATTTTATGTAGTTTTCTTGACTGTTTTTAGCCATCAAGATAGCTCTTTTTAGGAACTGTCAACATAGGCAAAAACTTTTCTTGACACCGGTCTAGTTGACGGTCTTTGGCCGTCAATAAAAGCATTTGTTTTGACGGACAAAACCCGTCATGAAAAGCACTAATTCACGGCTATATTGTGCAGCATGATATGAATTAAAGTTGACGTATGACAACCGTCAAAAGAAGCTATCCTGAGTACCGTCAAGATAAGCATGCCAAAATTCTGTCAAGAATTATATAATATTAATCAACCACACATTATAACAATCCAGAAGCTACATACATCAAATTACTACAAAACCCAAATTTTATATTAACAAACTGTATTGTTCATACAACAAAAACTTCCAATACACATCCTACCACATGTATTCTTCACTTGTCCAACCACGACATAATCCAACCATAAAGTACATATCCCACATCTGTTGTTTCCATACAACTTAAACATCCAAACCACAAACAACTATCACTTGTCACAGCCACGAAACATAATCCACCAAAACTACAAAATGAAACCAAGAAAGTAGCAAACAATATCGGAGCACATCCCTCCATATCCACAACATTCTTCTATTCATAGCATGCATCCACCCTTCATTTTTTAGCAAGTTCCTAAGAGAACAAGAACACAAAGTATCAACTTACTATTACAGGATTATCAATACAACTCGAGACAATTTGAATCACTTGAGAAGAACTGCAAGCCTAGCCATATTGAAACTATAATTCACAAATATGTATAAATCATGTAAAGAATCTGAAGGCTAGCTAAATTGTCAATCATGTAAAGTTTCTCACTATAATTGAAACTATATATAATTCGAAACTGCAACAGAAAGATGCGATACTGAAACAACCAAGTATTGGTTCTCCTTTGACCAAACAGCACAGAAACATCTGATCAATGTCACCCATATTGTACAGGAAACTGGTGTCCCTATTGTGTCCGTACCCGTACCCGTATTCGTGCAACATGTGTGACTATATTGTACCTATTTGAGAATCTACATACATTATACACTAATGTTACAACTTGTGAATACTTAAGCAAGGAAATTTGTCAGGTTTCTTTATCATGTCAATCTGAGATGAACCACCCTTAAATTATTATTCACAAATTTCACACAATATTTTAATTCCACAAAACCATTGAGAGTCAAGAGGGAGAAGTTTGCCTTTATAACAATCACTCGAAGAGTTTCAGACTCAAGATCCCACATTTTTATTGGACACCTCATAACTCTCCAGAAACTTGCCAACATCCAGAGAAGCATATAAGCTTGTTTACAAAATTGATCATTTGACATCAATACTAGTTAATTGTGTATCAGATTACAGAAGAAAAACATCAAATTTGTATAGCAAAAAAATTTACCCATAAAATTCTAAAATAAAGACTAAGGAGGTTATAATATTAGTACTACAAGAATTGACGATTAGAGAAACAATTAGCCATTTTATAGTGGACAAAACAATGATAAATGAGGTTAGTATCATGGTTTAAAATATCAGCCGATACCGATACGGTTTGGCATGTCCCGATCTGATACCGGCCGATACCGATACGGTTTGGCATATCCTGATCTAATGAGGTTAGTATCATGGTTTAAAGAGATTATAATATTAGTACTACCGATATTGCCGATACCAATACTCATAAGAATAGTCCGATATCGAGTCTAATTTCGATATCATGAAATATAGTTTCCAGATCATTGCAATTTAAAAATACAGCTTAAATTCGTTAAACGATAGACTCATTAAGCAAAATAGCTAGTAGGCAAACAAATGGAAATAGAGTGCCATCATAAAACTCCATAATAAAAACATTTATTCGAAATTGTGAAATTATAGATTCACTGTAGATAGTCTAAAATTACCTACGACGATTTGTTAGTTAAGGAACTGTGAAACATGTTCCATCCACTCTGTACGAACTTCACTAATTTCTTCAAAATTGTAGTCTTCCTTTTGATTGTACTGTTTATAAATAGGAAGAAAAATTGAAACTGTTACTGTTATGATATATATATATTCTAAATATACATGTCGATTTAGAAAAACATCACCTTTGGATTAAGTAAGGTTCGATCAGATGTGATCTCCTTCATAAATCTCATCACATAGTACCCACATTCCACAGAGCCGGCTTGTTGTGGCGCCTAGTCATAGAAAATTAAGCAAAGTCCTTACAAACTTGTATTTATTTTTCATTTACATTTACATGAGAGAAATATATTGTACCTTAATTGTTATCCAGTTCAATTTAAACTTTTTGACTTGTTTTTCCATTTGAGTATGAAACATCCGAAGTCCACTATAAGAAAATTAAAGTGGATAATATTAATAGTCATTACTGAATCATCTAATTAGTACATTAATTGTAGTTGTGAAATTTCTAAAATATGGTACAAATATTGATGCATACCTTGTTATAATGTACTGAAGATCGTCTTGGGCGTGAGTCCAAATAATATGCTTTCATTAGTGACAGGTCAATGACAACCAAAACCCAATGAAAACTATAACACCATATACACCCAGATATATACAAGTTATCGAGTTAGTGAGAAATTGTAGAAGAAAAATAAGTAAGAAAATGTATTACCTAGGGTTGTATGGCAAGAAAACAAGTCGACTTCCTTTTCGAGATATCAAACTGTTATAAATATGTCGTGCCCTTACATCCCGCGTTCCAAGAACGTCTTTAAAACCAGACGGGGAGACTATTCTCGGATTAATAACGCAAACATCCTCGACAAGGTTTACCTCCTTCAAACGAATGTACAACAACCTATATATGTAGTTTGCAGATTATTTAGATCAACTTATTAATGTAATAACAAAAATTTGAAAAGCAAAGTATTCAATTACCTTATGTATATTTGGACGCAATTAGATGATAGGGCACGCATTTTAATGAAATTTTCGAAATCCTCCTCGAACAGAATTGCAACGGTTGCGGTATTAAATAATTCGCCAGGAAGTGGTACCGAAATTACAGTTTTTTCAACGATAAAGCGTTGTACCAGTTTAGCAAAGCAGTCCATTACGGGAGGATTTTTGAATGACCTTAGAATTCTAGTGGAAGCCCTTGTTGGAGTTTTAACTTTAGTTGGCGTTTTCCTTTGCTCATTGTGAGCTTCCTTGTCCACCTTGGATGCCTAAAATACAACACATTTTCAAAGTAAAAATGTAGAAGACTTAAATAATATGATATTTATACAAGAGTCTTCTAAATAAATATTGACTACCTTTCTAATTAGAGTACCATGAAGAACTAAATCGGTTGGCCAAAGTATGTGATATCCAATAGCATCCTTAATCTTAGTTACAGGGATATCTTCAGGTGGAATATGAAGCAACGCATCCTCATCCAATACCAAGTCGATGGACACAATAACATTGGGGTACTTGTATTCCATAATGGTTCCTTTGGCTACAATATTGTCGATGGAACCCACAGCCAATTGGCAAGCTTCTACCTTTTTAGAAGAAAGCATATAGAAAATTGTATGTCCCTTTATTACTTCCATTTTACTAGGATTTCAAGAATAAAGAAACTGGCATGTAGTACCTTTGTTTTACTTTTCGGGCTAGGTTTTGTTGCATCTACATCCATATCTTGATCAGTTTGGAGAGGAGATTTTTCACTTACAACCTTTTCAGAAAAGTAGATACTGGTATCAGAAAAGTAGATACTGATTCAAGTAGGTACAGAAAAGTC
The DNA here is from genome assembly GCA_029216955.1 of Iris pallida. NCBI lineage: Eukaryota > Viridiplantae > Streptophyta > Magnoliopsida > Asparagales > Iridaceae > Iris > Iris pallida. The sequence goes on along the minus strand of JANAVB010017197.1, from coordinate 2,320,257 downwards.
CAACTTTCCAAAAAAGTTCAAGTAAAAAAATGCAAGTAGATAGTGTGCTCAAGTAGATAGTGTTCAGAAAAGTTCAAGTAGACAGAGAAGTCCAACTTTCTAGAAATAAACAAATAGAAAGAAAAGTTAAAGTTATAGTTCGCGGTATCGGCCGATACCGATCCGATACTGTCGATACCGATACGGTTTGGTATGTCCCGATACGATACCGACCGATACCGACCGATACCCGATACTGACCGATACCGCCGATCCTGATACTCATAGGAATGGTCCGATACTGCTTCCGATACCGATACTTTGAACCTTGGTGAAGTAGATAGTGTGTGTCTACTTTACACTAAAATTGAAAGAGGGGATGAAATAAACCTGATTCATCATCCTTGTCCTCTGCGAACCGTCGGAGGCATAACTCGATGCATTAACGGTAGGGACTGGAGGAATTGGAAAGTTGGAACCGGTATCGGATGATGGCGTAGCACAGAGACCTTGTGAAAGTAAGCTGTTTATCATCTTATTTTTTCTCTCAACCTCATCAAGCAATTTTTTTCTCCTCCTTCCAGGCAGTCAGAGTTTTAGGAGTGTTGAAAAAAGATCTTGGATTGACATATTTCCCCATTGCCGTAACACGACCACCGTGCTCGGGCCTCTCCATTGCATATCCAAAAGCATCTATGTTTTGAGGAATCAACAACTCTCCAGAAATTATTTTCTTTTTCACTTCATCCTATAAAAAGAATGAATTTATGTTAGCATCTTAATATGAAGTTGTGCAAGAAGAATGAAAATAAAATACAGCTAAGACTTGCTTACAATTTTATCCACCATTGCTTGTGTGACTGGATCATAAACTATCGATGGATCATCACCTTCATTATCAACCCCTACTATTCTTTTTGTTGAACTTGTGCCTACATCCCGCTTTTGCTTCTTCCGAGCTAGCTTCCAAAATAGACAGCGGTCTACTTGGTCCTCAGAATATGTACCATCTTTCTTCTGTTTTTTTTTTAAAAAGTTATTATATAAAACTCACAATACTGACTTAAAATTCAAAATGAGATATATAAAACTCAAATACTGACTTCAAATTTAAAATGAGATCACTTAGAATTTCTTCTCTTAAACCGGCATAGCCTTTTCGGCTTAGCCTATGGTTATATACATGCTTCATTCTCCGGCTTTGTTGCACTTTGCGCCGGGACTGAAATGATAATGTAATTTGCTTACAGTAAGTAAGAATTTCTGAAGTTGCAAAGTTAAAGCATAATTAACACTACAATACCTGAAAGTCGTTAAAAAGACGAGTTGCCACAAACTTGGACCATTCACTTTGATTGATAAAATCATAGTTTGGAGGGGGATTTCGAAGAACTGCAAGTTTGTCCATATTTGCAAGAATAATAAGCTGTCAATGTATGCCAGAATGATTTTGATGCAACACCTATTGTTTGCATTAAATTTTTTTTGGCTCTTGGATCAAGGAGAAAAGATTGCTGCATATGAAGATTACTACAGTTTTGAACCATAAGTAGTAATAAATAAACTCAAAATAATTTTTCTACATAAATAAAAGTTACCTCCACTGACGACCATGCATTGTCTTTAATATTTTGAGGGACTTTTCGCCAATCGTCATAAGTAATGGGTATCATAGAACGTGCAATGACCCCAATAAAGCTAACACATCCTGCACCAGCCTCCCCAATAGGCTGTCCAGCCTCATTGAATGTGACAATTTTTTTCATTCCGTCACTTCTTCGCTTCATAGTTTTCTTCATTTTTGTAGGACCTCTTGTTGATTTTTGTTTTTGTACTTCCTCCATTTGGGGAGGGTTCATCTTTATAACCTGTGACAAAGACAAGCATGTGACAAAAAGCTAACTTGATTAGGAGGATAATGCCTAAGTGGCTCTCTGATTAGCGTCGCCACTGGATCATACAAAAACAAACACATAATATGATGTCTGTGTTTGTGTGTCTCTCTCCAAAGATTTCAATACACAACTAAACCTGTTTCAAACCTCGTTAAAAACCAAACATCCATTTCCCATATATTGTGTCAGAATCCCATATATGTCTCAGGAACAACACTTACCAGAAAAAATGATGCATACCTCTTTTGATAGACAACACTTACCAAATAATATATCACATAATATGATGCATACATCTTTTGATGACCTCTTTTTTTATTTTTGGAAGGTGTCATATTTGGCATGCTTGATGTCTGCAAGGTGGCCGAAAAAGGCTATGAAATAATATACAAACATGTTGGATCAAACTATATATGTCAAAGAAATAAGTAGAGGAGATTTTACAATATATGTCTAACAAAGTAAGTAGGGAGTATCAGTAAAAATAGGCTGAAGTAATCATATGAGTTCAAAAAACAAAATTCATTAATGTCACATATGATAAGTAACTTGTGTCCTACATTTACTTATCAACCCAATCCCCTTCACAACCTACTCTTTTATGACACATATTATCATCATCCCCAGCATCAAATAATATATCAGTATTCATCGATGCATTAGCAAAGGGATGATGTTCCATTGTATTGTCCAGGTCTTCATCATCTTCTTTGTGCATATAGTCTTTTTGACCCATGGACAAAACAACAGACCATTGAGGATCAAGTTGGTCTTTTACATAAAATACTTGCTTGGCCTGTGAAGCTAAAACAAAAGAATCTGATTTGTACCCAACTCGATTAAGGTCCACCAATGTGAAACCAAGTTCATCAACCTTAACACCCTTACTATCGACCCAGTCGTACTTAAATACTGGAATTTTGAAAGTGTGATAATCAAGCTCCCATATTTCTGTGATAACCCCGTAGAAACACATGTCCCCTATTATAGGATTCTTATCTTTCGAACTTGCAATCTACATTGTCGTAGCTACAAGACTAACTCCACTATTTTGGATAACTCGAGCATTGTCACGACCCTTTGTGTGATAGCGACAACCATTAATAACGTAGCCAGAACACTTAAGCACATGGTGGCTAGGCCCTTGTGCTATCCACTTTACAGTTTGTGAAATGTCTTCTCTTTCATTAAATTGAACGCCAACCTGCAAAGTTTCATATTTATTAAAAGCAAACATAACATCTAAATAAGTTAGAATATAACTACAATAAATTGCTACAACTTCTACCTTCTCCTGTAACCATTGGAGAAATGTTTGCTTGTGTTTGTCCTGCAACCACTTTTTATTTTTAGATTTAAGGGGATGTTGTGATTGTAACCACTCTATATGCTCACTGTCAAGACATATAACAAACTTAATCATACAATTTTCTAATAATTTTCATACAATGAATAAGTAGAAAATTTATGATAACGATGCTTACTCAATATAAGGTTGAATTTCATCTGTATTCTCCAAATCATATAAATGGGCTTGTTGCCATTCTTCACGATCAACTGCAACAATGCGACCTCCAGGCAAAGGTTGGCCATCTTTAACGTTGCCCTTCCTTGGAAGTGGATTTCCTACTGCTTCAATATATGATAGATACTCGCTACAAAATTCTATTGCTTCTTCTGCAATGTAACATTCTGCAATGCATCCTTCGGGACGGTTATGATTGCGCACATAACCCTTCAAGGGTTTCATGCACCTTTCACATGGATACATCCATGTCAGAAAAATAGGTCCACATATCCTGACTTGGACAACAAGATGAAGAGTTAAATGGACCATAATGTCAAAAAAAGATGGTAGAAAATACTTTTCCAACATGCATAATGTGACCACAAGATCATTTTAAATATCGTTTATCTTATTCATATCCACCACTTTCTTGTAAATTGCATTGAAGAAGAAGCAAAATCGAGTAATAGCAACTCTAACCGGCTTAGGCAAAATTGAACGAATTGCCACCGGTAGTAGTTGTTGCATTAGTGCATGACAATCATAGGATTTCAGACCATAAAGTTTCAAATCTTGTATTGAGACAAGATTTCTGATATTAGAAGAGTAACCTTCAGGAACCTTTACGTCTACCAATGTTTGACAAAATATCTTCTTCTCATCTTTCGTCAATGTATAACAAAAGCACGCGGCAAATATGTTCGTTTATTTTCAAAATCAGGTTTTAGTTCAGTCCTTAGACCCTCGTCTACAAGATCAAGACGAGCATTGACTCCATCCTTTGTCTTTCAAAGAATGTTAAGCAATGTACCATATATGCTCTCTCAAACATTTTTTTCGATGTGCATAACATCGAGTGTGTGGTGGATATGCAAGTGTTCCCAATAGTCAAGTGTAAAGAAGATTGACTTCTTCTTCATCCATCTTCTTTCACCTAACTGTAATGCTTTACAATTTGCATGTTTCTTTCCCCATGAGTTTGAAATTTCACCAACCTTGTCTAATATATCCTTTCCGCTCAATAGTGTTGGAGGATCGCCAAATTCCTACTTACCATTGAAAACTTTCTTTTGAGTGCGATACAGATGATGTCGTGGGAGAAACCTCCTTGTACCAGTATACATATTTTTACCACTATGTTTCATCCTAGGCGCATAAGTATCTTCCCCGCATATGGGACAAGCATAATACCCCTTAGTAGTGCAACCAGATAGATTTCCATATGCAAAAAAAATCGTTGATAGTCCATAACAATACGACCTTTAAAGTAAAGAACTCTCTTTTTTGTGCATCATAAGCATCAACTCCCTCTTCCCATAAAAGTTTTAAGTCCTCAACTAATGGTGCTAAATAAACATCAATATCATTGCCCGGCTGGTTTGGACCTAAAATCAATAGCGACAACATCATGAATTTTCTTTTCATGCACAACCACGACGGTAGATTATAGGTAACCAATATAACTGGCCAACAACTGTACCTACTACTAAGGGACCTATGTGGATTTATGCCATCAGCTGAAAGAGCTAATCGAAGGTTTTTAGGATCTTTCGCAAAATCTAGCCACTTGTGGTCAACTAGCTTCCATGATGCAGAGTCTGCAGGATGGCGAAGTTTGTCGTCAACTACTCTTTCATAAGCATGCCAAGTTGAGTCCTTTGCTGTCTTTGAGGATTGAAACATTCGTTTAAACCGGGAAATAGGAGGAAAATACCACAATAGTTTGGCAGGAACTTTTTTTTTCTAAAAACTTGGTGAGGATCATTAGTTGCCTTCTTCCATCTTGATGTTCCACAAGTGGGACAATCCGATAAATCACTATATTCCTTTCTATAAAGTATGGAATCATTGGGACATGCATGTATTTTCTCATATCCCAAACCCAGAACTTTCATCATCTTCTTAGCCTCGTATATTGATGAAGGTATTTCATTTTGTGTTGGGAACATATCATGAAGAATTTTCAACAACTCTGAAAAGCTACCGTCAGACCACCCAAATCTTCCTTTAATGTTATATAATCTCATTAATCCTGATAGTTTTGTATACTTTGAACAACTAGGATACAGAGGCTTTTCAACATCTTCGAGTAGAGAAATAAATGACTTACGGTCACCAGAAATATCTTCATATGCAGCATTAACCATTTCCACAGCATCTACAACATCTTCAAAGGAGTCGTCTTCATAGCCGTGTATTTCTTCAACATATGTTGCAAAGCTTGACGATCCTATCTTCTCGTGTTTCTCACCATGCAAAACCCATACTATATAACTTCGATCTATACCCCTCCTAAAGAAATGTTTTCTTAAGACCCCTAACGTTTGAAATGTCAGGTTTCCACATTTTTCGCATGGATATCTAATAGAATTAGGATTACTTGAATAGAGTTTTACAAACTCAAGAAACTCTTCTACTCCTTCCTCATATTCCCTACACATTCTATCCTTTGACATCCACGAGTTATCCATTTTGGGTTGGATTAGAATAGAAGTGCCTACACAGGTTAATATAACATGTTAGCCATAATTTAGACATGTAACTCTACTTAGCAAGATACAAATGCAATATAATATTGTAATAGTCTGTATACCTGAGCTTCAACTTTAGACGACCTTAGTCCACTCCTTAAGGTCTTACCTTCATCCTTTCCTGCAACCAAAATATGGCAGAGCTATTTTTTAAGCTATAACAGTATTTTTTTAAGAAGGGGAATGCAACCTATACAATGCAAGACTCAGAAAAAACCATCTAAGAATGTGCAATACAAATTCAAAGGGTATCTAAAACTAGTAGAAGACAATGCTTGCAAGTATTTAAACCCTTCACATTGAAGAACCATTCATTCTACAAATAAAGAACGAACAATTCTCAGGTACATACGCCTATAAATTAAGGAATTAAGGACCCTTCACCTATTTGTGCAACATTGAAGTCAGAAGAAACTAAGAGTTTATGCATTTCAAATAAAAAAATTGAGATTCATCTAGAAATTAAGGACCGACGATACACTAAAAATTGAGATACATCTAAAAATTAAAATATATCAAAAATCAGTGTATACTGATACACCTACTGATACGTACCCAAAACCCTTACACATTCATAAAACAAACACCAACTATTAGGAAGATGGCAATTTCACAAAACCCTTACACATTTATAAAAAACACCAACTATAAGGCCCGAAAAAAAAAGAAACTTATGCATAGAAAAGAGGAGAATATGGCAATTTCACAAAACTTACAGGAACAAAATAATCTCCATCGAATTAAATTCTGCAAATAAACAATAAACCTTACAAAATTTGAAGTTCAAAAGTAATTGAACTCCCCTAAGTGAACCCTAGCCATCCATCCAACAAAAAAAAAACTAACAAACCCATTTAAGTTCTTACATTGAAGACAGATATCATAGCATCCATAAACCTTACAAATTTCTCGAGTGTTTGTGTCGAGTCCGATACGTGTTTGTGACATTTATAATATCAATACCATCCAAAAGACCATTAGCATGCAAAAAAACAGAACTCATTATGGCTAGAAATGAAACAAGCCTACTCCATTACTTGTTCAACTACAAAAACCATATTGAATGTATGAATACAGAGGACAACATCCAAAAACCCACTTCTCTATAATCAAACCCATATTGAATGTATCAACACAGAACATAGCATCCAAAAACCTAATTAGTTGCCGTTAGAAGTCCTTCAAAAGAAAAAAAAAGAAGGGACTCATTTTGGCCCATCATAATGAAAAGAAACAAACAAAAGCCACCTGAACCAACAACAGATAACAAAGAGAATACAGACACATATAAAAATAGTTGGTAGCGAGAGAAAAATCCTAAGTGAACCCTTAGTTGCAATGCACAGAGAAAAACCCTAAGTTTACGAACGAAGTTGCCACCAAAAAAACTCTAACGTGAAGAACGAACGAAGTTGGTGTAACACCCGTAGTTCGTATTAAGTATTTTTGGTATACGTGTACGTATTTTGACTCATATTGCATGTCTCATTTCATGGTTTATTTTGGCATTTCGGTTGCTTGGTTCGGCTTGATTCGGTTTTTTTTGCATGTGGACCAACCCCTACCTACCACCATCCCCTCCATTTATTAACCTACCAACCCATTCTCTCTCTTCATTTACTCTTTTCCTTCCTCCATCAACTCTCTCCACCGACCAGAGAGAGAGGCTTAAGCAAGTGCAACTTGCTTCATGGAGGAACTCAGATTTTGTTGTTCCATTGTCTTCCTCATGAGATTCAAAGTCACTTTAGTATTTAACATTTTCGAATTCCATGGATCATTTCATGTAGATCTAGGTTTTAGCATTTTTGATCTTCATGGTTTTGATCTTCTAAAACTTGGTTGTTTCCGAAATGAAGAGTTTCATGTAGTAGGGATTTCGACTTCACGTAAGTTTGGCTCTTGAATGGTTGGATTTCATTGAGATTTGACCGAGATGGGGCTTGCTTGAGTTCGTGAGCTTTTACGCCTGCTTGTCTTGGCCATGGGGAGAAGATGAAGTTTTACGCACACGTTCTAACGTGTTAGCGTAGTATTTAGCCTTTACGTCCACGTTTTACGTGACAGCAGAATATTCAGCCTTTTACGTACACGCATTTGTGTGCCAGCGTACTCCATTCTATGCCGAGTTCGTTCGAATTTTACGCTCGGGGCCCTCCCGCTCGCGTAAAATCATGCTCGCGTAAAACCCTGGCTCGAGCAGACTCTCGCGTGCGTAAAGCCTTGCTCGAGTGTTTTCTCGCGTAGAGCTTGCTCGCGTAGAGTTTCACTAGCGTAGAGCCTCGCTTGCCTACGTCTTGCTAGCGTAAAACCCTGGCTAGCGTAAAACCCCACCCGCATGCACCCTTGCTCACGTAGAGCTATCTCACCTTGATCTTGCTAGCGTAAGCCACTTTATGCTTGAGGCCCCTTGGCCTAGCGTAGAGGTATGCGCGTAGAGACTTTGAGTCCCTATGGCGTATACCTTTACCCTTTTATATCCTTACGCCTTTTGTCATGAACTTGATAATCACGAATTATTTAATATGTTTGAAATGATAATTATACACGACATGGTATGAAGTAGACATGACATAGCATGATATGACAAGCAAGCATGATGGGAACTATTGAAAGCTGTTGCGACGGCTAGTATGGCATGACAAGAATGACATGACAAGAATGAATGGCCTGGACACCATGGACGATTGTGTTTGTACAAGTGAACCAGTATGGTCTTGCATCATGTCTAGGGCAGGGAACCCTGAGTACCACGGTCAGGGGTATCTACTTAAACTGATTAAGGCTAATAACTAGAATAATCCACTAGTCATAAAGAGATTTTCCAGCTACAGACAATCCCGTTATCTGGGTGCCCCATCATGGGATCTATAGCCTGTCGTCGAATAGGGCACATTTCCAGCACACTGTCATGTGTTGCACCCTTCAAGCTACCTAATGGTACATGTGTTCCTTGGACAATGTACCCACATGAATTCAACCCCTAATTTGCGTCCGGATAGCCTGGATGGTCTGCAGGGCTTGTGGATGTGGAATAATCTTATTGCATCTTGTTAGTAATTAGGCCTGTGATAACCCTAGTTAGTTAAAGTATCAAGCCGTACTCATTGCTTAGCCGTGATCTGATTAGATGGAGTCTAAACCAGTCTAGTCTTGTCCTGATCCTGTAGAAGATTGTTACATGACCTGAATGCTTGTGCTTTACTTTATCGATAAATGGTGGGAAACCAAGTTTCGTTCAGATAAAGGGTTACAACCCCGATCCTTGTTTGGTTTAAGGGTTGTAACTTGGTTATCTAAATAGTCCCATGGTTATCTTAACGTATATCATCATGATTGAGCATATCTCCAGTTTTCTTTTATGTTTTGTGCTAATTGCTGGTTTTAGTTCTTAAGTGAAACCTTCTTTGTGGCACTTGCTCTTTCTGGGATTTGACCCAGCTGGTTTTGCATGACCAGATACCGGAGTAGCACCAGGGGATCTCCCTGTCTTCCAACCAGATGGTGACCACCAAGCATAACCCTGGCAACAAGTGGGTTTTATTTTGCTCTCCCACTCTATTGTAATAATATTCTTTTGAGACGTTTAGCTGAAGCACGTGTTAGCTCGGTTGTACCTTTACTTACTGTCTGTCTACGGGCTGTAGCATGATTAACAAATCCCAGGGTTGATCATGTATGACTGAACTCTTGCTAGTCTTCATATTTTGTATGGCTAGCTTCATGATCATCCAAATATGTAATGTATGAGATGCCTTACTATTGTATATTTGGTGCTCTGACATCTTG